>QVRM01000811.1:0-307149 GCA_003439945.1 Dermanyssus gallinae
CACATCACACACCATATCAGATTACACACCACATCACATCACACACCATATCAGATTACATCACACACACACCATATCAGAGTACTCACCACATCACATCACACACCATATCAGATTACACACCACATCACATCACACCATATCAGACTCACCACATCAACACCATATCAGATTACACATCACATCACATCAACACCATATCAGATTACACACCACATCACATCACACACATATCAGATTACACACCACATCACATCACACACCATATCAGATTACACACCACCAATCACATCACACACCATATCAGATTACTCACCACACACATCACACACCATATCAGATTACACACACATCCATCACACCAATCAGATTACGCACCACATCACACACCATATCAGATTACACATCACATCACATCACACCATATCAGATTACACATACATCACATCACACACCATATCAGATTACACACACATCACATCACACCCATATCAGATTACACATCACATCACAACACACATATCAGATTAACATCACATCACACACCATATCAGATTACACCACATCAATCCACACCATATCAGATTACACATCACATCACACACCATATCAGATTACACATAACATCACATCAAACACCATATCAGATTACACATCACATCACATCACACACCATATCAGATTACACACCACATCACATCACACACCATATCAGATTACACACACATCACATCACACACCATATCAGATTACACATCACATCACACACCATATCAGATTACACACCACATCACACACACACCATATCAGATTACAATACATCACACACCATATCAGATTACACATCACATCACATACACACATATCAGATTACACATCACATCACAACACACCATATCAGTTACACACCACATCACATCACACACCATATCAGATTACACACCACATCACATCACACACCATATCAGATTACACACACATCACATCACACACCATATCAGATTATCACCACATCACACACCAATATCAGATTACCACATCACATCCACGACACCATATCAGATTTACCACACCACAATCACATCACACACCATATCTCAGATATTACACATCACATCACACACCATACTCGATTACCACATCACATCACATCACACACCATATCAGATTACACATCACATCACATCACACACCATATCAGATTACACATCCACATCACATCACACACCATATCAGATTACACACCACATCACATCACACACCATATCAGATTCCACCCCCACATCACATCACACACCATATCAGATTACACATCACCTCACATCACACAACCATATCAGAGTTACTCACCACATACATCACACACCATAATCAGATTACACACCACATCACATCACAAACCATATCAGATTACACATTCACATCACACACCATATCAGATATTACACAACCACCATCACATCACACACCATATCAGATTACACATCACCATCACCACACCATATCAGATTACTCACCACATCACATCACACCATATCAGATACACACCATATCAGAACACACACACACACACACCATATCAGATTACACATCACATCACAACACCAGATCAGACACACCACAACACACACACACATATCAGATTACACATCACATCACACACCATATCAGATTACACCACACATACACACACACCTATACAGATTACACATCACATCACACACCATATCAGATTACACCACATCACAACACACCATATCAGATTACACACCACATCACATCACACCATATCAGATTACTCACCACATCACACACCATATCAGATTACACATCACATCACACTCACACACCATATCAGATTACACACCACATCACATCACACACCATATCAGATTACACACCACATCACATCACACACCATATCAGATTACACACACATCACATCACACACCATATCAGATTACTCACCACATCACATCACACACCATATCAGATTACACACATCACATCACACACCATATCAGATTACTCACCAAACATCACACACCATATCAGATTACACATCACATCACATCACACACCATATCAGATTACACATCACATCACACACCATATCAGATTACACACCACATCACATCACACACCATATCAGATTACACATCACATCACACACCATATCAGATTACACACATCACATCACACACCATATCAGATTACATCACATCATCACATCACACACCATATCAGATTACAAACATCACATCACACACCATATCAGATTACACATCACATCATCACACCATATCAGATTACACACCACATCACATCAACACCATATCAGATTACTCACCACATCACACACCATATCAGATTACACATCACATCACACACCATATCAGATTACACACCACATCACATCACACACATATCAGATTACAATCACATCACACACCATATCAGATTACACATCAAATCACATCACACACCATATCAGATTACACATCACATCACATCACACCATATCAGATTACACATCACATCACACACACCATATCAGATTACACACCACATTCCACCATCACCCCACCATATCAGATTACACACCACATCACATTCACACACCATATCAGATTTACAACCAATCACATCAATTCACACACCATTACAGATTACACACCCCCCCACATTCACATCACACACCATATCAGATATTACACACCACATCACATTCACACAACCATATACAGATTACCCACACCACATCACATCACCACACCATATCATGATTATTACTATCACATCATTTCACACCATATCAGATTACACATCCACATCCAATCCACACACCATAATCAGATTACCACACTTCACATTCACATCACACACCATATCAGGATTTACACAACCCAACATCACATCACACACCATATTCAGATACCACACCACATCACCTCACACACCATATCAGATTACCACAACACATCACAATCCACAACCATATTCAGATTTACACATCACATCACACACCATATCAGATTACACACACATCACATCACACACCATATCAGATTACACACACATCACATCACACACCATATCAGATACACACCACATCACATCACACACCATATCAGATTACACATCACATCAACATCACACACCATATCAGATTACACACCACATCACATCACACACCATATCAGATTACTCACCACATCACACACACCATATCAGATTACACATCACATCACACACCATATCAGATTACACACCACATCACATCACACACCATATCAGATTACACATCACATCACACACCATATCAGATACACATCAATCAATCACACACCATATCAGATTACACATCACATCACATCACACACCATATCAGATTACACACCACATCACATCACACACCATATCAGATTACACACCACATCACATCACACACCATATCAGATTCACACCACATCACATCACACACCATATCAGATTACCACACAATCACATCACAACCATAATTACACATCCACATCACCACACCATCTCAGATTTACACACCACCATCACATCACACACCATATCAGATTACACCACCACATCCCACCATCACACACCATATTCAAGATTATCCACACCACATCACCTCACACACCATATCAGAGTACCACACCACATCACATCACACACCCAATATTCAGATTACACACCACATCACATCACACACCATATCAGATTACACATCACAATCACATACACATATTCAGATTACACATCACATCACAATCACACAACCATATCTAGATTACACCTCACATCACATTGCACCCAACCATATTCAAGATTACACATCACATCACATCCACACCACCATAATCAGATTACACATCACATCACACACCATATCAGATTACAACATCCCATCACATCACACACCATATCAGATTACTCACATCACATCACATCACACCCACATATCAGATTACTCACCACATCACATCACACACCATATCAGATTACACACCAACCTCACATTCACCAACACCATATCATGATTACACATCACATCACATCACTACACCATATCAGATATACACACCACATCACAATCACACACCATTATCCAGATTACAATCACATCACACACCATATCAGAATTACCAAACCACCTCACATCACACACATATCAGACTACACCCCAAATCCCCCCCCAAAACATTCACCACACCATATCAGATACTCACCACATCAATCACACACCATATCAGATTACACACCAAAATCACATCACACAACCATATCAGATACTCACCACATCACCACACCATATAGATTACAAATCACATCACATCACACACCATCTCAGATTACACACACATCACATCACACACCATATCAGATTACACACCACATTCACATCACACACCAATATCAGATTACCACACCACATCACATCACCCCACCATATCAGATTACTCACCACAATCACATCACCACACCACATCACCATATCAGATTACACACCACATCACATCACACACCATATCAGATTACCACCACATCACACAACCATATCAGATTACCACACCACATCACATCACACCCATATCAGATTACACATCACATCACATCACACACACACCATATCCGATTACACATCACATCACACACCATATCAGGATTACACTCACATCACACACCATATCAGATTACACCATCACATCACACACCATATCAGATTACACATCACATCACATCACACACCATATCAGATTACACATCACATCACATCACAACCATATCAGATTACACCACACATCACATCACACACCATATCAGATATCTACACATTCACATCACATCACACACCATATCAGATTACACACCACATCACATCACACACCATATCAGATTACTCACCACATCATCACACACCATATCAGATTACAACATCACATCACACACCATATCAGATTACACACCACATCAATCACACACCATATACAGATTACCACATACATCCAAACACCATATTCAGATACACATCACATCCAATTCACACCATATCAGATTACCCATCACATCACATCACACACCCATATCCCGATTACACATCACATACATCACCACACCATATCAGATTACACACCACATCACATCACACACCTATCAGATTACCCACACCACAATCACCATCACCACACCATATCAGATTACACATCACATCACATCACACACCATAATCAGATTATCCACCACATCACATCACCACACAATATCAGATTACCACCACCACAATCACATTCACACACCATATCAGATTACACATCCCACATCACACACCATATCAGATTACACAACCACTACATCCACACACCATCTGTCAGATTACCACCTCACATCCAATGACACCATATCAGATTACTAACACATCACATCACACACCATATCAGATTACACACCACCATTCACATTCACATCAACCACACCATACTCAGATTACCACATCACATCACATCATACACCATATCAGATTACACACCACATCACATCACACAACCATATCAGATTACACCATCACATCACACACCATATCAGATTACACCACCCACATCACATCACACACCATATCAGATTACACATCACATCACACACCATATCAGATTACTCACCACATCACATCACACACCATATCAGATTACACAACCACATCACATCACACACCATATCAGATACTCACCACATCACAACACCATATCAGATTACACATCACATCACATCACACACATATCAGATTACCACACCACATCACATCACCACACCATATCAGATTACACACCACATCACATCACACACCATATCAGATTACACACCACATCACCATCACACACCATATCAGATTACTCACCACATCACATCACACACCATATCAGATTACACACCACATTCACATCACACACCATCAGATACTCACCACATCACACACCATATTCAGATTACACATCACAATCACATCACACACCATATCAGATTACACATCACATCACATGCACCACCATATCATATAAGATTAATCAACATCACATCACACCCATATCAGATTACACACACATCACATCACACACCATATCAGATTACACATCACATCACATCAACCATATCAGATTACACATCACATCACATCAACACACCATATCAGATTACACATCACATCACATCACACACCATATCAGATTACACACCACATCACATCACACACCATATCAGATTACACATCACATCACATCACACACCATATCAGATTACACACCACATCACCATCACACACCATATCAGCTTACTCACCACATCACACACCATATCAGATTACACATCACATCACACACCATATCAGATTACACACCACATCACATCACACACCATATCAGATTACACATCACATCACACCCCCATATCAGATTACACATCACATCACATCACACACCATATCAGATTACACATCAACATCACATCACACACCATATCAGATTACACATCACATCACATCACACACCATATCAGATTACACACCACATCACATCACACACCATATCAGATTACACACCACATCACATCACACACCATATCAGATTACACATCACATCACATCACACACCATATCAGATTACACATCACACACATATCAACACATCAATCACACACCATATCAGATTACACATCACATCACACACATACCAGATCAGATTACATACCATATCACATCATTCGTTGACATCACAAATGCGATTTCTGCTATTATGACTGCACACGGTACACCTAGGATGTTTAATGAGAAAGAAGGCATTGCTTTATTATTTGTCTTAGTGGTTAGTCTGAGGTCTATCAACTTTTCTAAATGGTTGCAAGAGCTCCGATGATGCGGAAAGTTGCAACCTTTGAGCAAGTTCGTTAACCCCATGGTAAGGAACATAATCTAAGGAGAAACAGGCAGCAGTGGACCTCTAATTGGGGTGGCTTACCTGTGGCGAAGGCCACTTTGTATCTTCGATGCGGCAATGTTTTTGCAATGCCGTCCGGCAATAAAAAACACCAGCTCCAGGTTGACCCTGCCCACTACGCAGCAGCTAACAAGTAGGCCACAACGGTTTTTTAAAGATAATGGTTCAGCTTTATGCTGGGCTGTGTTGTTTACGCCACATTCACCAAAGTCAATAACATTGTGGATATTGTCAAGTATGGCAAGTTTAGTTGGTAGGTTTCAACTCAGAACACCGTCAGCCAGACATACCAGACATCCAAGGGTACCACCTTCGAATTAACAAATTCCTATATAAATATATATATATATATATATATATATATATATATATATATATAAGGTGTGTTGCAAAAAATTAGCAACTCTTGTTTTTTTGTGATAATTTCGGCTTGGTTTATTTGAATGGCTTGAAATTTTAAGCGCATGATGTACTTGACGAAACACCATGACGAAACATGGTGTTAATTTCGTTGCAATCTCACAATCGATTCATACAAAACATAAAAAGTGTGAAAAAACAGTGTTGCAAAATATTAGCAACAATAACGCCTTACGGCGTATTCGATTCTTAACAGGGCTGTATGACTTATTTGATACTACATATTCTAGTCTTGAAACGGGGTTTTTGTCCCTTCTTCTGAATCAAATCGTAAACTTGGTCTTTCATGGAGTTAATGAGCTGTTGTAAGTACGAAAGTGGAATATTAGGCCATGCTTGCTGGACAGCTTCTTTGAGGTCTGACAAATTATCAAATTGTCGATCATTTGCGTAATTCTGCTTCACCAATTGTCCCCAAAGATTTTCGATGGGATTCAGGTCTGGACTCAATGCCGGCTAGTCAACAAGTGGCACTCCTTGTTCTTGAAAAAACATCCTCGTGCTAGCCGAGGTATGAAACGTGGCGCTGTCTTGTTGAAAAACTGCGTCAGGTTTCCCAATTCTTCTAAACTGGGCTTTTAACTGGGAACCGACGATACGCTGGTACTTGTCGGAGTTGTTTCGGCCCACAATCATTATATCCAAAAGCGCCCTAATATTTCACAGAACCACCACCGGCCACACGTTTCGAGAACCATTTATGTTCCTTCCGTAAGTCGTGCCAATAGTACTGACAGCCGTCAGGGCCCATCGAGATTAAATTTATTTTCATCCGAGAAGTCGATGTTTTTATATTCGTTATCCCGAGTTTGGTATCTATGCGAAAATTCACGCCGTGCGACAATGTGCTTCGGTTGCAGTCGCGGCATAAGCTTCCTTTTCGCGTATCGCACGTTTTTGTCAGAACTTAACACTCGGTGCACTGTGGGTCGGTGCACTGGCACTCCCAAAGTAGTCCTGATCCTGGAAGAAGACATTTGGTCATGAGTAACCAACTGTATGATCCTTCGCCGATCTCAAATAGTCAAAACTGGCATACGCCCACTGTTAGATCTGCACCTTTGGTTCACTCCAGGGTGTAAAAACCTGCTGATAGTGCTCTTATGCCGTCCTAATCTGGTTGCTATAGCAGTTACTGTATGACCGAGCTCAGCATATGCCTCAATTCTTGTCTTTTCGTTATCTGAGAGATCCTTTGTACGACCCATGGTTTAAACATACTCTTCGCCGTTAGTTTTGAACAACGACTAAGCTGTAGAATATTTTGCAGCTATAGAACGAATGATTTAGCTAGACAATATTCCTGACATTTGATCCCCGGGATCGAATATCAGCTGTAGTATCGACTAACCTCTACAAACAAGAGCTGTGTTGTTAGCATGTTATTGTTGATAATATTTTGCAACACTGTTTTTTTCACACTTTTTTATTTTTTGTATGAACCGATTGTGAGATTGCAACGAAATTAACACCATACTCGTGTTTCGTCATGTACACAATGCGCTTAAATTTCAAGCCATTCAAATAAACCAAGCCGAAATTATCACCAAAAAGCATGCGTTGCTATTTTTTGCAACACCTTTTATATATATATGTAGTTTCCTCCCTTTTCCGATCTGAGAACAACGCCATCGCACTATTAGACGAGGCCGGCATCTGTCAGTACAAGGAACTCCAGAGATGCCTGTACGAGAAGCTAAAGATAGTTTGCAGGGACGCTCTGGATAACCCTTTAAGCCAACATGATTGGAGTACATTCTTATACGACGAAGCGTATAGCGGCTTACTTGCGGGCGCTATCAACGACTCCACAAAGGCTCGCCTTCAAGCGGTCGCTGCTAAAGGATCTGGAGCCTGGCTACATGCACTTCCTAGTGCCTTTATGGGCACCCTCCTGGACGACGAAACAACCCGAATAGGGGTGGGTCTTCGTCTCGGATGTGACCTAGTCTCCCCTCATCAGTGTAAATGTGGCCACCCCGTAGACGAATTAGCCCATCACGGGTTATCGTGCATCATGAGTGCGGGACGGCGGGCCAGGCATGCCGCTATTAACGACACCTTCGGCCGAGCGCTTCGGTCAAGTGGTTTCCCTAGCATACTAGAACCCCAGGGCCTCTCCGCCGACGATGGCAAGCGCACGGATGGGATGACTCTTAGTCCCTTCAGTAGGGGCAGGATGCTTGTCTGGGATGCCACTGTCATCGACTCATTAGCACCTTCAATGGTCGGTGGCAGGGCGATCTTGGCAGGCCACGCCGGTAATTTAGCCGAAACGAGAAAGCTCGCAAAGTACGCCTTAATAGGTTACCCACATGAGTTTCAACCGCTAGCGTTCGAGACCTTGGGCGGCCCAGGTAGCCTCACTCGCAAACTTCTTCACAAAGTCGGGACACAGCTGAACCTCGCAACCGGAGACAAGAGATCTGCGGCTTTCTTGAGAGGCGCGGGAACGCGGCGTCAGTCCGCGGCACGCTGCTGAAGTGGTCCCAACCTACTCTATATGAGATAGAGCAATATTCCCAGTGCACACGTTCTCGGGAGACAATTGTCGCTCCATTTGTATTCTTAATAAATAATTCAAGGTATATATATATATATATACATATATGTATATATATATACATATATGTAATATATATAGATGATATATATATATAGATATATATATAGATATATAGATATATATAGATGATATATAGATATAATATATATATATATATATATATATATATATATATATAATATATATTATATATATATATATATATATATATATATATATATATATATATATATATACGCTTTATGCTGCCTTTAATACGAAGTCTTTGCTCAAAACACGGCGGCAATCTTGCCGTTTTGTTGGCTTTGATCGACCGAGGTGCCCAGCACCAGCAGCACCAGCTGCTACGCTTTTCAACTGCGCCGACCCCGTTGGGGCTGATGTCGCCGCTACTACTGGCGCTTGTGTTGTCGACATTATATCGACGATATATATATATATATATATATATATATATATTTACATACAATACATATGGTGCAATAAATAAATGATGATGATTTTGTTGTCGACGTTTTTTGGTTTTGACGCGTCGAACCTCTCAGATCACCACCAGCGGGCGGTCGGTGGCATAGCACGACGTTGTTGAGAAGACGCTGTTGAATTGTGTGTTTGGGTGTCGGCTGGCTCGTTTGCTTTGCCATTGTTTATCATGGATGGTTGGGCAAAGTCGAGACGAGACCACCGCGAGGCTGGATCGACGGACGAGTTTGGCATCGGCGTCTGCCGAGCGGCAGCGGGGCAGGAACGAAGGAAGGAAGGAAGGGAGGGAGGGAGGGGGGGGGGCGAGTCTCTTTGTTACCTATTGAAGTGAGCTGACGGCCTCTACTAGTGTGATCAACGTATTTGTGTTCGATATGTTTTGTCGCCTACCTTGCCCAAGTAAAACGAAAACCAAGCAGCTGTTTTCTCTTTCATTTTTTTCTTTTGTTTTGCTCTCCGCTCCATCGAAAAAGAGCGGCAGCAGCAGCAGTAGCAGCAACAACAACAGCGCCAAAAACTGCTCAACCGACTCAAAAATCCCTCCTACATCTAGACCGATGTTTGTCGGATTGCTAGCCTTAGTTCTACTCGTCTTTTTCTACCCCTTTAGTGCGGCGGCTCTCCTGGGAAGCTCCGAACTCAACGAAGGTAAACGAAAATGCCAATAGTCTACTACAAGTATTGACACTGCTACAACGGGCGCTACAACGATGCAGAGGATTTTCGTTCCGCCATGCAGAAGAAAGTCTGCCGTAAGAAGCAGCACCAGCAGCAGCAAGTGAACAATTGGCACTCGCCCCGCTGATGATATACACACATACATACGCAGCTTTGGCGTGTCTAAGTTGATCAATTTTCATCATGTTTGTGCTCGATTTTTATTGATTTGTATGTGCTTCGGCCTAGGGACCGGAAGTGCTAGGGTAGAAGTATATAGAAATATTGTTACCGTTTTTACTTTCTACCGTTATTTAGAACACACAACAAGAACTATATACAGTCCCTGAAAAATATAGGGCCACCCATTTTTGTTACATTTCACGCATTTATTATAACCAATCGTGTAAATATCACAGTGATGCGTGCTCACAGAGTAACAGCGGAGACTTTTATCGACATTTGGGGTTTCGGATTACTTTGAAGCACGAGATTTTCACATTTGGCACAGCTACACCGCAAAAAATTATAGGGCCACTAGCAAGATACCTGTTTTACCAAATGAATTAAGCGGATTAGGGCTAATTTCACGGCATTTAGCAACTATACTTAATACTCAGTGAACTTCCCATTAAGTCGGATAACCTCAAAAGTGTTGTTTGGTATAGTGTTAAACAAATTTTGGATGACGTTTTGCAAGAGCTCGCCCCAAGTCTTGAAAATTGTTTTTTATCGATGTGAACTTATTGTTCGAGCCAGCTTCACACATTCTGGATCATATTAAGATCAGGTGAGAGTGCAGGCCAGCGAATGACTTCGAGGTGACGTTGGTCGAACCAGCATCCGATCCGCCTGGCGGTGTGAGTCGGGGCGTTATCGTGCGTAAAAACAAAGTCTGGCCCTCCCATCAGCTTAAAATGCGTCGATTGCTCTTTTAGTAAATCCCCCTAGCGCGTCGAATAAACACGACCGTTTAAAAACACAATCGGAGACTTTGTATAATACCCGACAGCAGCCCAGATCACCACTGAACCGCCATCTAAGTGACGTTTTGACAAAATTCGTTCTTCCTTGAGGACATCGTGCAAATAATAGTTAAGTCGATCCCGTTCATCAAAGTTAAACTTTTTTCATCCGAAAAGAGCACTCTATGTCACTCAGTGGTTCATGACATCGTATCGTGGGCACTCAGTGATCCATGACATTTTGCAAAGTCAAGACGAGCTTTCATCGGTCAGCGGTCAATCGTTGTTTTTTCTTGTGTTTTTTGCCAATGTGTCTTCCTCATTTTTTCTTTCCTCATTTCGCACGTTCATCTGCACGTCGGCTGCGGCCGCAATTGCCTCATCGCCGAGGGCGCAGAGTTTCCTTCTTCAGAATTGCAGCTTGTTTCGTTCCGAAATAGAATTTAGACGCCCGGAACTCTTTTTTTACGGCGTATTTTTTTTACCTAAATTAACAAAGTTATTTACTGCTTGAGCACAACGCCCCAATTGACGGGAAATTTCGCGATGAGAGAGGCCGATGTCCTTATAAGCCTTGATATGGGCCTTTTCTTTACCCATAAGGCGCCAGCCTAAGCCTATCGTTTCAACAAAGAAAAAACTTCTGGTAGGAGGTCTGCCTTTGTTTCTGTCGAGCCGTTATATCCAAGACACGTTCGTTGTTACTCTGTGAGCATGTATCACTGTTATCTTTACACGATTGGTTATAATAAACGCGTGGAATGTGGCAAAAATGGGTGACCCTATATTTTTTCAGGGACTGCATATATAAATATAAATATTTATATATATATATATATATATATATATATATATATTATCGTGTAATATAACGATAATTTGATATGATGTGTGGCAAGTTGCACTGTTCTGTTGGAACCACATATCGTTGAAATTCATACTATGCAGGTGACTGGCAAAAACACTGTCAACATGCCCCAGTACCGCTCACCATTGACTGCATTTCCGGCAGCGTCTTCGAAAAAATGGATACCCAAAGGGTACCTTCACCCCAAAATGGGAATCAAACAGTAACACGCTTAAGCTGCACTTTCTTCTCATAAAGTTTTCGTCACTCTAACTGCGACATTTTTGCTCGTTTACGAAGCCATCAATATGAGCGTGAGCTTCATCATTTAAGATGATTTTCACTTGTAGCTGTGCGTTCAATTACTCAATTGGTAAAACCTCTTCGTTGTGCATGGCCTATAAGCTGGATCTGTTGAGTCAGCTGGTTTTGTAGGCATGAAGCCACAAGTATTTTGCGAGAATACGCTGTATGGTGCTTCTTGTAACGTTGCATCCTTGGGCACAAAGGCAAAGAGATGCTCCCGAACTCGCGCCCACATTTTGGCGAGCCGAAACGGAAAAAAAAATTCTATTGGACGACCAAGCCGAAAATGTGTCGATGACGTTTTGATCATGATTTTCACAGTTGATGCATTGTTACACGTAAGGTACGTATCCGAGGAGGGCTCCCTTAGCATATTTTTACTATTTTTGTATCTGCTGCGCGTACCTGCTGTTACTGAGGCCATTTCTGTAAGAAATGTTTAGTGGGTATTATACCAATAGTTTTGGCATCGGGTTCCACGCTGCCTGCTTCTGGTGTGCGCAATAGCATGTTTTCCTCTCACCAAAAAAGTATCTACTGTGCGAAGACGTACACCTGTGTATCGCGTTGTATTAGGGCGATGGCTTACTCTTACTTGGTATACCTCATGCTCTATGGATCGTCTAGTGGTCTCCTTTAAAAGTGCCTGACGCCTCACAAGGTTGGCTGGAAAATTCCAAAGGTTTTGCATTTGCATGTGTACTATTGCTGATGTTCGCTGATGACCCCAACGACACTGTGTTATGCGTGGGGCTAATGGGGCGAGTCATTGCAGAGCAGATAATTACCATCGAACGGGATCACCTGTTGCGCATTTAGAGCTGCACGCTATCTTGCACTGGTTGAAGCTAGAAGTAGAATACTGACACGAGCCCCCGTGATGCAACGAATGTGACTCAGACAGGCTGAAATGTGGTAGACAAATTGTCGTTATTAGTGCGTAGTAAGTGCGGGAGAGAGAGGGGGGGGACAATGAAAGTGAGACAACGAGATAAACATTTTATCGATAAAATATATATTAATGATATACAGGAAGGTGGTATTATTTGTCGTTAAAGTAGGACACGATGACGAATTCGTTTCAGCGAGATTAATTATCTAAAATATTTTAAGGGTTTTAAAATAAAATGACACTCGTGAAAAGATAACTAGAATTATTCATTCTAAAAGCTCTTCTCTTCCGATATATTTAGATAATGTACCTCCAAAACAAAATAATTTAGGTTAGCCTCTGCTTCCGCCGTACAGATTTAAGCTTGCTATGTTAACATTGAGCCGCCACGTATAATTCGGCTCTCATCGAAAAGTTTTCCTAATTTATCATTATTTAGTCATTAGTCATAGTTTGTCGTTAGATTGTCGCTCTCGCAGGAAGAACCGAACGTTTTACCCTAATAATATAAAAGCAAATCGAACAAATTTGCCGTAAACAGTAACACTAATATCATAATATCGAGCGCAGGTACAAAGGCATTAGCGTTGCCGGAGATCAAGCGCATCCTCTGACGCACGTGTAAATATACATTTCATCTTTTCAATGCAAGATTCTAAATAAATAGGTTTGGACCGAAGTACGTAGATTTGTACTACGGTATGTACTTACATACCGTAGTACACATCTATGTAGGTAACCTTAATTTTCAATGTTTCAAAAGTATTTTGCCTTAGCATTAAAGTCTGGAATGAACTGTATTTTCAGCGCATGCTTGCATGAAAACTTGTGTTTTGATGTAACTGTCTGCCCTATCTGCTTCCGGGTTTGAAATGCAGCGTTTGTATCATGTCATTTATATATAGAGTGTGGACCATTGCAATGAAGGGCCACACTGCGCCCATGCTGCACCCCGGGCCAGAGGCGTAACGCGCCCATTCATTATAAAGCTGCTGCTAATACTACTACTACTACTAATACTACGGTTGCTGCTGCTGCATTGTTTATTAATGGCAATGCTCTCTGCAATTGCTAGCAGGCTCTCGAGCTCTTGTTACCAGATGTCGAGGAGGCTGATATTCAACTGGCGGTTAACAAGGTTATTTCGAAGTGAAGCCCGGGCTTGCTCGTGACGGCGTCTGTGACGCCATCTATCGCTGTTGCAAGCCACGTTGCATTCATCAAGCTCGCGTTATTAAGCCTGTCGTATTTAAGGCAATGGTTGGCCTGCACCGGCCGGCAACAATTTGATCAGAGCAGCAAAAGGGAACTCTTGCCCAACTTGAGCCGAACAAAAGCCGAATGGGTCAACGAGTCAGAAGCCTTAACTGTCTTCGTCGCTCTCTCTCTCTCTCTCTCTCTGACCTCTCCCATTTCGCATTTTATCGCTCTTACCTCAGTCCGTGGTCTGTCAGTCAACCATCTAGTAGCGCCCCACTGTTGCGCAATTCATTGGTTGATGGCTTCTTTCGTAAGAGAGCTTTGGAAAATCATTCACAGAGTATGGTGTTGCACTGCGCGACCTACAACCGGCGCGCCTAATAGACGCCGTTGCATGCAATACAAAGCACTAAGTTGCCAGCTACCGCCGTGACCAGTTGAGTTTTCTCTATCTGTCTCTTCTATATATATATATATATACACACTGATAGACATCTATTATACATGCCTGTCACGTCATAAAACATCCTATTTGTTCATTAAATAGAAACGCATTTTCAGTACATTTCGGAAGAATATTTTCTATAAGAAGTTAGAACCTTATATAAATGCCATTTAACAAAAATGTTCTAGATATATATATATATACGCTGACAGACATATATTATATATGCCTGTCACGTCATAAAACATCACATGTGCTCATTAAATAGAAACGCATTTCCAGTACACTTTGGAAGAATATTTTCTATAAGAAGTTAAACCCTTATATAAATGCCATTTAACAAAAATGTTCTAGATATCTATGGTGTCACATCAGTTAATTGTGGATACTTTTCTCCTACAATATTTTAACGTGGCTCTTGATGCGCTTTAAATGTACAAAGTTTTCATTTTACATAATTTTGAGGTGAACTAGGCAAGTGCTTATCTGAAAGAACATGCTCTGGACCACAAGATAGGCTCAATAGAGTATTTTATGAGAATTCCAGTAACTTGCAGAACGTCGCTGCAGTTGTAACCGGTGGGCTTCTCATCGTTACGTTAATGGAATACAATATAATATTTGCTTTTTAGTGTATCTACAACTATACACTTCAGGGAGTTTTTCAACGATGGCTTGCTTTAAGCTATAATGCTAGTTTCGGAAAGTTTTCGCTCAATCGTTTTCTTATTCGATAGAAGCTCATAGCTCACGATGTCCAATCTCATTAGACACACACGTCTTCTTAGCGCAAAAACCTGTTCCTAAAACGCGGTTGACCTAGGTATCTCACTTTGCCAATAGCCGTATGCTTTGTAGTAGATACTTCATTTCACATCGCCTGTAAAAAACGTGCTTGTTATCATTATTAAAACAATACTTATCGCAGGTGTTTCGACGGTCTATCATGTCATGCAGAAAGGCGCAAATGAGCTAATATATCACCATATTTATTTCACTCAAGAGAGTATGCATATAACATAGATAATTATACAGAATATACAATTATTCAGTCATCTGCTCGCGACATGTTATTTGATAGAGGCAGTGCAGTGATCTCTTCGCAGGAGCCAGGCGGGCAGACGCATGAAACTTGGTACACGCCTGTACATACAGTCGTACAAGCACAGTCGACAGATGCGGTCCGTGTACTCCTCGTGGAAGCTCGTATTCGAACAGACCAGGTGATGAGAGCCATGAACTATGTATCTAGTTCATGGCTCTTGTCGATTGTCGATTGTCGACGTAGCGATTGTTACATGCAAGACCAGAACAGAAGTGATGGGCACTGAAAATATCCAGGTCTCCAACCTCTCGTCGGGCTTGCTCAACTTTATTTTCCCATTCTGAGATAAAGCTCTCGAATGGTACTGTCTTCAACCTCAATCGAATTATCCCAACAATCGGTGCACAGCCAGACATTAGGTAAACAAAGCGGCTCCTTGCCCGCATTGACAGGCAAAGTACTCGCTTCATGTACATTGTGAAACACCTTTCAAGCAAATCAAAATTTGCCCAAGTGAGGTGTTCCCATACTCTGTCAATATCATACATCAGCCTTGGGACAATCTTGAGGTTGAAGAGTGCCGCTGCCGTCGGGATGGACAGTCGCCGGACGTCGCCTACCTCTTCATTAAGAGAGATTCGGGCTGTGCGCACTGTCTTGACGGTGTGAGCAGTAAATCCTAGTATAATGAAGCCGAAGCCCTAGATACCGGAAAGAGTTAACAAATTCCAAAAATTGGCCGCCGTAACGTATAACGTCGTTAGCATCCAATCGACCTCCTCTTCTGAATTTCATAGCCTTGGCCTTTATGGCGTTTATTTCCAGCCCCCTTGAGACAAGGAAGACTTCTGCCAGAGAAGTGATGCGCTTGATGGCACCCAGGTCGTGATGAGCGACCACTATGAGCTAATATATGCGATGCGTTAACCATATGGGAGATCTAGTCGTTCGTCAAATCAAATGTGTACTTGAAACTCCAAGTGAACTACATCAGTATCTACCGCAAAAAGCGATTCGTTCATGATCGGAATGTCAGTAAAAGCCTCAGTTATAAAAGTGATCAAACCATCGCATTGGGACCGCACGCCGCTTTTGGTCACACTAAGTTGTTCGTTGCAATGAAAAACCATAGTTTTTTGTAAGTGAGTCGTTGTGCGTGTCATTTTTCTTTTACTCACAGAAAACACAGCACTGTTATAAAACTACGTTTCATAAGAATAAGTGAATTGACAAGTTGCCATGAGCAACACAAATTGTAGATGACCCTTACTGACAACACGCTCGCTTTTACCAACATCTGCTGACTAAAGTAAAACTAAATATATATATATATATATCTATATCTAAGTAAACTTTTTTATTTTTTTTAGGGAGAGGAAGAAATTCTATTTTACGCACCGTCAGACTGGAGAAAGGCGAACGGCCTCTTATCTCCATTCTGGTGTGTGGGACTCGGCGCGATGGTCCGCGCCCCTACCCACTAAAACCTGCCTCTCATAACGCCCTTGACACAGCCCAGATCTTCGTTTAATAGTACTATGGGCCGTGGGGGTGACATCCGGACTATCTAACCAGGTTTGCCTGCTTGTTTGGCGAAGTCTGCTCTCCGGCTGGCGTGCCTTGTGACGAGAGAGAATAATTTCCTCTTCTTGCGCTAATCCTGTTGTAACTCGCTCTTCTCTGCGTCCCGCATAATTTCTTCTCCGTCAGCACCTCTCGCGCAACTGCTGCTCCAAGGGTCCATGCTGCTAATCTAAGTGAACTAAATATATATATATATATATATATATATATTCTCATGGGTATGAGTTGTTTATTAAGGAATACAAATAGAGCTACAATTGTCTCCCGAGAACGTGTGCACAGGCAATATTACTCTATCTCGTATAGAGTGGGCTAGGACCACTTCAGCAGCGTGCCCCAAACGGATGCCGCGTTCCCGCGTTGGACGTCAAGGTCGAGGCGCTGTCTCAAGAAAGCCGCAGATCTTTTGTTTCCAATTGCAAGGTTCAGCTGCTCACCGACTCTGTGGAGGAGCTTGCGAGTCAAGTTGCCAGGACCGCCTAAGGTTTCAAACGCTAGCGGTTGAAACTCATGTGGGTAACCTATTGAGACGTATTTTGCGAGCTTCCTTGCCTCGGCTAGATTACCAGCGTGGCCTGCTGAGATCGCCCCGCCACCGACCATTGAAGGTGCTAATGAGTCGGTGACAGTGGCGTCCCAGACGAGCATCCTGCCCCTACTAAAGGGGGTAAGAGTCATCCCATCCGGGCGCTTCCCATCGTCGGTGGAGAGGCCCTGGGGCTCTAGAATGCAGGGGAATCCACTTGATCGAAGCGCTCGGCCGAAGGTGTCGTTAATGCCGGCATGCCTGGCACGCCTTCCCGCACTCATGATGCACGATAACCCGTGATGGGCTAATTTGTCGACGGGGTGGCCGCATTTAGATTGATGAGGGGACACAAGGTCACAGCCGAGACGAAGGCCTGCCCCGATTCGGGTTGTCTCGTTGTCCAGGAGGGTGCCTAGTGGGGCACTTGGAAGCGCATGCAACCAGGCCCCGGATTCTTTAGCAGCGACCGCTCGAAGGCGAGCCCTTGTGGTGTCATCGACAGCGCTCGCTAGTAAGCCACGATATACTTCGTCGTATAAGAATGTGCTCCAGTCATGTTGGCTTAGAGGGTTATCCGGAGCGCCTCTGCAAACGGTCTTTAACTCCTTGTACAGGCGTCTCTTGAGCTCAGTAAACTGAGAAATGCCGGCTTTGTCTAGTAGTGCGATGGCATTGTTCTCAGATCGGAAAAGGGAGGAGACTATCGCTGGCCCAGCAGAGACAAACGGGTCAGGGATCCCCAGACCCCCCTTGGAGATTGGTAGTTGTGCTTGCTGCCAAGCGGAAGGCGCCAGCGATAGATTAAGAAGAGAATCGAGGGCGTTTAGAGTCAACTCGTTTAATGGACGCAGATCGTCCAACCGCCCTGTTAGATCAGCTCCGCGAAGAAGGTGGGTGACTCTCGTAGCAGAGAAGGAAGAACGATGTAAAAAGAGGGCGCGGTGGGAGCCGAGCGGCGCGAGGTTGTCAGCGACTTCCTTAAGCTAATTCTGCCATTTTTCGAGTGCGTGTGTGATCCCTTCCGGCCGGAGGGGAACTCCCAGGAGCTCCAATTCGTTGTCGAGGGTAACCTTACATCCCGGCAATAAGGCTTGAATGATGCGAAGGTCTGGGGTCTGGGCAGTATCGCCTGTGACGTAGATCTCACATTTCTCGGGATTCAGCTCTAAGCCCGAAGTCTTACAAAAATGAAGCACGCGCCGAACGTCGTCGGCAACCATATCTACATTGCCCCCCAGCATGCCGTCATCCAGATACCAGATGTTTAGTGGGCTTTTAAAAGAGTCAACTTGCTCTTTGCTGCACAGGCAAAACAGAGGGGGGCAAAGGGTCACCCTGTTGCAGCACCGTGGCCGAAGCTATAAGATCGTCCAGGAGGGCCAGGTAGGAAGCCGTACGGTACGCTTGACTGACGTGGTGCGTTAGCTGGGGGCAATGTGTCGCGACCGCCTTCAAGAGGTAATCTTGTCTTACGGAGTTAAATGCGTTCTTGAAATCAAGCTTCACGAGGACCCCAGGAGACGTGCGTGAGTCAATGAAAGCTCGGGCAGCATGTACCGCGGCCTCGGCCCCGGCTGGTACAGCAAAGCCAAGCTGGTGAGGGCCCGTCGCTTCGCCTATGATATCCCTGGTTCGACTACAGGCAATCTTTGCGGCAAGCCTGCGCAAAGTGGAAAAGCAAGCAATCGGCCTCACTGACCCGTCCTTCTTCTGTAAGGCGAAAAGCCTCGCTCCAAAGATTATAGGCAGCAGCTGAGACGGAAGAGCGCCCCACAGAAGTAAGTCGACGACTTTTGCCAGTGCGCTCGCCAGCCGACCGGCTGTGTCCCCTAGAGTCGGAAATAGTAAGTCCATTAGCAGTCGGGGTCGTATAAAATCAAGACCTCCGGCGGAACTTCGTGAAAAACTCTTAACCGCGGCTACAACTTCTTCCCCTGACGTGGTGCAGGAAAGCGGAAGACTTGGAGGGGCTGGCCACTCTAGGTCTGGTGGGGCCGGGGGGTGTTTTTCGCGAAGGGCTGTCAGGTGATCCGTGCCGGAAGCCAGGACCTCTGACGATCCGATCAGCCTGGCGGCGCCTGACACGTCCCTCTCGGTTAGCTTTAGGACGGTCTGGCAAACGCGATTATTCGTGAAAGTGCGTTTTTTGTGGGCGCTGGGGTCACGATCTCGGATAGACGTAATCCATTGGAGAATTCGCGTATATTATGGCGAATAATAACTGAGAGTGATTGAATATCATTGCGGGTGAGAGGAAGACGGAGAACCACTAGGACAAACGAGAAGAGCGCATACCATGCCTCGTCGTTGTTATCGGCTGAGACCCTTAAGAGGACATTTGCCAGGGCCTCAGCTACCTGCTTCCTTACCGGTTTCGGGAGGATCCTTAAATGTCTTAACTTCTTTGCTGCACCCTGTATATCTTCGATTATGCGGGCGGGTTGCTGTCTGTTATTGTCGGTCGGTGTGGGCGTAGATGTAGATATGTTTGCAGAGGCCGATGGATGTTTGGCTGCTATATGCCTCGTGAGCCCTCTCCTCGAGTATTGCCCGTTGCATAGTGGACAAGCTATTCGCTGTGAGTGTACCGACGACTCTAACCCGCCACTGGCTATATTATTATCCTGTTCCATCATGAGGCTTTCCAACACCGGCAATAGCTGCAGGAGGGGTTTTAAAACTACCACTAGGGCCTTAAGCTGACCCAACATGTCGGATCCGCCCCCTGATACGACTTGCGACAAACAAGTTACAGCATCAGCCGTAGGGAGGATAGGACGCGCAGTTCTAGGTGCTCGACGCACCGGGGCACAGGTTAATCGGCGCCGCGGGCGAGCGTCCCGTTATTGGTGTGCAATCTTCCCGCGCGTTTTTTGGGCTTCTTCGTGGGGAGTGGCCTGGGTGCAGGAAGAAGCAGCTGCGGGTCAGGGTTCTCGGGTGACTGGGAAATACCGCGAACGACGTTGGCGTACGTAGGCTGCCCACTTGGATTTTGCGGCGAGGTGTCTGGTCCGGATGTGGGGTTTGGCCGACTGCTGGCTGATTTCAGCAGCCGGGTACGTTACCCGAACCTGTTGCAAAGTTCTGGCTTCAAGGAATAATCTGTTCCTCTCTTTGAGATAGATCAGGCGGGGGCAGGATGGTGACCCGGACGGGTGAGCACCCCGGCAGTTAATACACCGCGTCTGATTGGTGCAACTTGCGGCGAGGTGGCCTGGGTTGCCGCATTTCCTGCAGACTTGCTGTTGTGTGCACCGTTCCGCGAAGTGTCCAGGCCGTAAGCATTTGTGGCAAAGCCTAGGATGGTCAGGTTCGAGCACAACCTGGTGCGACTGAAATTCTAAAAATATTGATGTGGAAGGTTGTCAGTCAAACTGCAGGATCACTTTACCCAGAGGCACCCTAGCTCCGGACTGAACCTGCGTGAGTCGTTTTACATGGATGAGCCTAAGCGGTGCTAGTTCCTTTAGCATTTCTTCCTCTGTAAGGCAAGTGGGAACTCCCTGAATCGTCGCCCGAAACGATGATAATGATGGGCAGTGAGCCGACACCACGAAGTCTCCAAGGCTGGTGATTGGTAACAGCTTCTGGGTGGATTCTATATCAGGAAGCCACACTATGATTGATTTTCTGTCTCCGGATATCTTCGACTTAGGTGACAAGGCAAAGATGAGCTTGTATATGGATAGCAGTGAACCCTCGGGGAAATCTGTTTCAGCACCTTCGGATGTTTTTTTCTTCTGATGATTTCTTTAAACGCGCCCACCGATCCCGTCGATAAATCTTCTTTAATATATATATATATATATATATATATATATATATATATATATATCTAAGTAAACTAAATATATATATATATATACATATACATGTTATGCTTAGAATCTACATTAAGTTTCGTATTAGCAATTAAATAATATGTTCTAAAGTGGTACAAATGCTACGAGCTGCACATGGTAATCATGCAATGTCTTGAACACTGTGCATTCGTGGTACCGTCGATTTCCCGACGGTCGTGAAGAGACTGGAGATGATCTTCGTTTGGAAAGGCCGTTGACGTCAATAGGACAAGAAAACATAGCAAAAAATATGGTGGCAATAGACCTATTGCCGTTGGCTTGACTCTGCGCCGCTTAGTTGGAAAAATCATAATCAGGAAGATGCTGGACATCGTTGCAATGGTCTCTCCGCATCAGCTTGGCTGTGGAATCAGGGAGGGTGCGGAAACGGCCGTCCATGCAACACAAGCATTCGTTGACCACAACAGGAGTGTCCCAGACAAGGTGCTTGTCAAGCTAGAATTAAAAACATTTTTTAAGAAAGTTGTTTTTATTTCTAGACGCTTCTCCGTCCCTACGGGCTTGGCACCTAACCTCAGGTATATCTTCAAGGCACCGAGGGCCGGACAAGTTAAGATATCTAGGGTTTCCCCAACAGCCCTTGTGGCAGCATGGCCGCTGACTCTTAGCGGTATAGTTTATCATCTATTCTCAATAAGCATCGCTCAACGAAATTTTGACCAACAACCGGGATCGAACCGGAGACACCCCGGTAGATGACAACCATGATTAGCTCACTAATCCCCTAGACCACGCCGCTACTTTAGTGCTCGTCAAGCTAGATTTCAAAAAGGCAAGGAAAGTTTATCGAATCATGCTCCGATGTTCAACAGGGTGGCCTTTGTGGCCACGCTTTATTTTTCATTGCTATCCATGAACTTTAAACACGCCTTTCTTCCGAACTTCGACCTTGGTTTCTGGGCGACGGCACTCTCGCCGAAGACGTCCCGGCGGTCCAGAGACACATTGTCCAGGTGAAAGATATCGAGGCGGGCTTAGGACTCAAGTTGAACGACACCAAGTGTGAAAGTTTCTTTCTCTTTTAAAAGCATGCTTCAAATTGTGCGCAATTTTCTGCCAGCTACCAGGTTGATTCCTGATCACGAAAACAAGTTTCTAGGGGCGGCAATTCTCGACGACTCTTTCGGCTTATTTTTAACTAAAAAAGGCTCTGACCTTGTTTGGTGGCGCTCCTGATTGCGACTATTGGACGCTCACACAGCCTTCTACCTGCTTCGCGTGAGTTTGTCAACTCCGAGGCTAATGTACCTCCTGCGATGCTCACGACCCTATGCCGCACCGAACCTGCTTCAATCGTTCGACGAAACCTTGCGAAGTACATGGGCAGTACTTCAGGGCATCCTAAACGTTAAGGCCAAACAAACCTCATAGTTACAAGCTTTGCTCTTTATGTCCATGGGCGGGAGTAACTATGACTCTCTTATTTGTGCCTCTAAAGACGCCAATAGTGGTGCGGCGTACTGGGGCATTGCACGTCATCTGGTTCTCATGTTACGCGCATTTTCAGGGGTATAAGTCCGGACTCCTCAACCGGACCTGATCATCCAAGTGGGGTGGTCGGGGGTACGAGGGGGGAATGGCCACTCTGTCCTAATATTCCAGACTCTCTAATGGTTGCCAAATGCCTCGTAAGGGAACCAAAATGACACCCCCGGGGCACAGAGACGTGAGTTATAGTTACACGGGTTGGACGCCTCCTCGTGGCGACCGCTGGTAAACGGGAAAGACTTCCGAGGGGTTCTCCCATGAGATTTCGATCCCGGCGAAGAGCCAACCCAAAACCCGGGAGTACCTACGACTCTCTTACCGGCTTGGTCTGCTGGTGCGCGATTTCCGCGCGCTGCGGGGACCTTCACGAGCCACTATGTAAGCTAGTCAGACGGTACAAACTCCCAAAACTGACACTCCCGTGTTTTAACAACTAACCGGGGGGCAAGGCATACGATAGATTTGGGTGTCAACGAATTTATATTGTCATCCTGTCGTGGCCCATTCGAGGGCTGTTAAGGCTACTGCCAATACGGGGGGACCGTTCTGCACGAGGACCCCCGGGCCGGACGGTTAATACCCCGGGCGACACCCGGTGGTACCGTTCAGGACGCCTGCTGCCTTGGCTTAATAGGCAAAATGAAGAGCGAGTCGCCACATGAAGCAGACCACCGGTCGAGAGGACCTTCTGGCATCGTTTTTGCGGTGTAACCCTGCCCTGGAGTGGTCGAGCACCCTGTAATGGGGGGTATTGTATATTCTGGGGTGTAACGCGGAATCGCGAGGTGAATGAATCTAATCGGTACGGTGGAGTAGTGTGGCACCCCCACAGATACCCTCGATAGGGGGGAAGGGTGGGGGGTCTGTCGGCCTGTCAATTCGGGCGCGGCGGGCACTCCCGTAAAGGTCCGCGCGGAAATCGCGGGCGGCGGGAGTGTAAGTATTTCTCTCTTTTGTTAGTTTGTCCACAGAGGAAATGGAGATCTGCATGGCTTCGCAAATTGCAATTTCTGCCTACCTCGGATCTCTAAAAAAAACACCGAGACTTTGGTATCAAGGATTGTACCACCGGATGCCTACAGCAGCTTTATCGCCCACATACCTGCAGGCAACGAGCCGGTCGGTCTGTCAGCTAACAACCAACTGCGTTCTGAGGGTCTGACTCTAGTTAAATGGAGTGAAGGTCGCTGTCTGGTGTACTACGTCACCGTGTCTTGCACTATGGCCGCTTCGTATGCTCGCCATACCAGCCGGGATGTCGGAGCAGCCACTCGCATTGTTGAAGATCGCAAGTTGGGAAAATATCGTGAACTAGAGCAAACCTTATCGTTCAACTAATCGCCACAAGAAGCTTTCAGGCGGAGCTGGTATCCAGAGTCGCTGCGTCAACCGGCGATAGAAGGGCATGGCAGTGATTGCTATAAAGAATATCGGTTGAAATTCAACGTGGAAATGCTGCGTAGATAATTGGTTCGTTCCCACGGGCAAGGAATTCCCCTTTCTGTCGTTGCCGAATCGATTCGACGTCAAACATTTTATGTGCAACTAAAGGACCTAAATACATTTTACGAATATTTTAATTTGATGAAAGATTCGATTTCTATATTTTTGCAATGTCCGTATTTGCCGGACCTGGCATAACGACTTTTTCGAGTTCCCACAACAAACAATTAAAGAGACAACTTTCGAGACGATAGAGAAAATAAAAGAAGCAATCCAATCCGATTCCGAAAGACGCGTTTTAAAAACGTGTCGAAAAGTGGGAAGAAGATGGCGTAAGTGCATTGCGGCGTACCGAAACTATTTTGAAGCAAACAAAAACACTTCAGAAGATTAAATAGATACTCTTTTTTTTATAAATAATTTTGTCACACAAGAATTTGCCCTTACCTACTACACTGAAAACATAAAGTGGCACAAATGTAAGGAGTGTCTCTTTATTTGAAATAACCTTCTCCATCTTCAATGACACTTTGCCAGCGGCCCGTCAACTTTCCTGATCCCTGTGTTGAAAAAAGAGGACTCCATTTCTATTCAGGAGACGCGACTGCTTTCTGGCGGTCTAAAGGTCTGTCGAAATCGTCTACAGATGTCTCAGACTTCTTGTGAACAATAAAGTTTGTGCAGTGTTCGGGCGTGTGGGTCGCATCATCTCTTGCCCGCGTAGCAGAGAACGCATTAGACGCTTCTCGTCTGTATGTCTGTAATTCTATGTCCGTACGTCTGAAGTGCATTATTCATGAAGAACAATATTTAACAAAGATAAGCGATATGAACGCAAATGCTCACTACACGAACTGATTTCGACAATCTTCATCGGTCAATTTAAAAAAAATACGGTGGTGTCCTGAACGCATGGAGGGAGGTTACTTGTGCGATTTGCCTAACACTACCGGTGGTATGTCCCAATAAAGTAACGGAGCGCATGATCGAAAACCTCGTATCTATCTTGAAGACAATCCTACTGTCTTGTACTAAACAAATCGCAATGAACATTATTAAATTGGCGCCATTCCTAGGCGCCGTGGACACACCACATAGTGGGTATCGCATTCGTTAAAATTTTTGACAGACCATATATACATTATTATAGTTACGCAGCACAAATTACCCATTTTTCTACTCAGAGTTTAAGTTACCCTGGGGTTGACAATAATAGAAATACAACCTCAACCGTCCCTCCCAGAGGTTGACAATAATAGAAATTATAATAATAAAAAAAGTTAAACAATCACCTGATTATGGTCCCCCAACCTCGCAGCAATAAGTTCATGTTAGGAGCTGTAAAACATCGAACAATTGTGTTGCAGATCAGCGGCGCTGATCTAACCACGCGCACATACGTGCTACCTAAAAGTTAGGTTTGTTGTTACCGTGGCACCGAGATCCAAAAGATAATATATATATATATATATATATATATATATATATATATATATATATATATATATATATATATATATATATATATATATATATATATATATACATACATATATATATTATATATATATATATATATATATATATATATATATATATATATATATATAGTTTTCTTGAGCACAATACGGCAGTTTCTGCATTGAGATGATCATGGCCTTATCACTGCATCACTGAAAAACTGAATTAAAATTTAACTGTACATCTTGCCGCTCCTTTGCAGCCCCGGCGTAGCCGTATAGGCCCTGATCACCAACATACAGTTTTTTTGGCAAATACGAATGCTAATGCAGTTGTTTCTTCTAACGCACAAAAAGCGGTTGCTAAAATACTTAGAAATCCGATTGATAATATGGTCATTTAGTTTTAACTAATTTAGTTTCGCTAAAAGCGTTTATGTCCTATATGCTCCCCTAGTCAGTGTCCGTTATAAAAACAACACCAATGACATGTAAGCATGTATAAGCTATTGTAAGAGCAATGTTGTCAGGATTGATTGAGTGACTGAGCGAGCATATAGGTAGGTAGGCTTTATTGTGTTGCCCCGAGGTTAGGGGGGAGAAGACTGGGAGCTTTTGAGCAGTGTTTGTTGGTCGTAAGTTGGGAGATGCGGTGGAGAAGGGATACGTTCGGGTCGAAGGGTATTAGAAAATGTCGCCAATGGTTTGGCGGGTGATATACGTAGGGCGAGCAGAAGATTGATGATCCAAGTTATATTGAGCCGAAGTGGAGAGTTATCTTGTCCAACAATTTTCACAAACCTGTTCGGTTTTGCGCATCGGTCGAACGTGGTTGCGCAACTGGCTGGCAGCTTCGCGCACGGTTAGCCAAGCAACAATTCGCGCGACCCCTTGTCACAAAATGTACCCTTGTCGACATACATATGTGTACGTCTTCTACTCTCTTTTTAGAAGCAAACTTTGCCGATTCATAAATGAACAAAAAAAACACTCATATTCGTGCCTCGCTGCTACGGTAACAGAGCACACAGTGCGATGTAGTTATGTTTTTAGACGTCTTATACCGTTTAGTGCAGCGTACGTACTGGGAACGTTTAGTGCACGTGCCGTTAATAGAGTTAATTTTACACCTTTAGTCAACACTTAAGTTCTCAACATAATGTGGCCTCCTGCGGTTCTTTTAGTTCTTAACTAGAACCGACCGGGGTGTTCTCCAGCTCTTTATCCGCCTTTGTGTTGACGTTGACTAGGCCAACCAAGTATGTAGCAGCTGTGGCCTCTTGCAGCACGTTGTTCTGTGACCCGTCAACATACTATCTGTAGACAAAAATTGTTTGCCGAATTCTCTCCAGCGCCACTCTCCGTGGCCTCCATGTTGGGTAGTTTAGAGAGGGCTTTATATATAGAACCCAGTTTTAGGGTAGACATGTTTTATATAGTCTAGCCAGACTACCGGGTGTCACTACTACGTTGGCAGTGGACAGATTCCATTGGACCCGAAGCTACATCAGACTGCATCCGACACACTTCCATCAAGATATAGATAGACTTCGTCGGAAAAGATTTTTATTCGCAAAATCGGCATTACCCTCCATCATCTCGGCAGCCTGCAATTAGCGAATCTTGACCACTCCTGTCGTACCGCGGCCTTGCGTTCTTGCACCAGCTGAATCTTTTCATTGATACAGTTCCAGATACGATCTTAAAATCGACCAGAATGATTTGCGCCAACGACTCAGTTGTAGGGCACGTCGCCAAACCGGCGTTTCTGGACACTGTTCCACGCTGTGGGTCACAGCAACAAACTTTTCGACCGAACGAGGGCGCCGTAGTTTTCCACGGCTTAGTACTTCACTGATTCTCACGTCGCCGACCTTGTCCTGTGAAGTTTTTGCATAAGTTCACAAATAATTTTATCACAAGGTCGATTATGTCGACCGAAAATTGCACGAAGAGCGCGCCAGCAGAGGGGTGCTCCCGTTTCATGATACATTTTCATGATCTCTACGAGTTCCTCCGATGAGTCACACTCCATCCTGGATTTGAAAGCCTATCCTGCTCTGTCTAAGACGGCGAAAACGGCAGTGCGCGATATTTTTTCCACAAAATTCTCTGGAGAGCCAGAGTGATACAGAATGATGAACTTTTAGCCATTTTTTAGATGGTTTTTTAGTCGGTCTAATCAACTCACGGTGGAAAACGTTCACATGCTACGCGTTTTTATGTTGGCATACAACATTTCACGAGACATTATGCCTATAGAGATTGCGTTCACACTAGTCGGTCATCACTTAGGCGTGCAACAACTTTTGCACCGCTCTCAGTATCCTTGCAGTCTAGTCAATACACACACTTGAATGCCGTCTTCCTGAAACCTGGACCTGCATTCCCTATCACATCAGATGTCCCGCTCCAAAACACCTCTTCGCTCGCGAAATATAACAATGACTTTTAATTTCACAGCCTGAATCATGCCTCTGATCTACAATAGATATATCCTGAATCGGGATTGTTGCGCGTTGTAGAGGGGAAGGGGGCACACACTCAGATTCAAAAGTTCTATTCATCTACGTGCTTTTATTGCGAAGATGCTGTACCAGTGGTCCGTTAGTGTGGATATTTGCGAGTGTGTTGGCTCAATTATTATCCGGCGTCCTAACGACCGCATCAAATGGTGTATAGTAGTTCTCGTGACGGCCCTGTTGTGTAAGGTGATTATACAAAGCACTCATTGGATTTTGTCGGGAGTGATTTTCTGCTTTGTGGTTTAATTCACTTTTGTTTAACAATATTTTTTTTAACCGAGAGCTTAATTGTAAAATGCAATTCCATGAATAAATCAAGTCTGAGAATATATATATATAGTAATAGACAGTCCACCTAAGTTCAGGAGCGGCCGAGCAAAGGATACGCGTTTCCTAGCTCGCGACGTTCTTGTGGTATTAACACGGACTCTTTTGAAAGTGTCACGAATTTATGCAAACATTGTCGTGCGATTAATATGTTTAACGGAGATTTCTCGATGCGCATGCAATGGTCTCCTGGTCGTACTTCTATAATAAAAAAAAAACTCAAATACAGGTAACGTGCGGCATATGCGCACATGCGCACACATTAGTGCTTGTTATCAGTGTTGTAAGCTGTTATAATTACTAAACAAGCGTACTCAATCAAAGCGGCAATAACGGTGACTTGAACGTCTCCTGGTGTGCAAAGAAGATGACAGATCCAATCAGGTCCGAAACGGGACGGAGTGTAATCAAGAGCAGACAACATGTGAGGGAGGCACCGAGGGGCTTGCCGCGGGGCACTGGCTCCTACCTACCGTCCTGTCCGAGTCGAATGTGGCAATCACCAGGCGCGGATGAGGGACAGGCAGATGTCCGACGACAGACCGAGGTAGACAGACATCGAGAGACCTGGTCGATGCTGAAAGCTGAAGCCAAGGAAGCATCCGGAAGGGAAAGTCTGTCTGTCTGCACAGCCAGCGGGGACGGGTTGAGATGAGGTGCCGCCGAGACAGGAATAAGGCGGGCGGGGAGACAGCCCAACAGACAGTCATAGTGAGGTAACGACGAATCTCCTCGACGCACCTCCACAGTAAAGGTCAACGCGGGCTTTTGTGCCGCCTCATCTCAACGCGCCCGACACTGTGCATGAGAATGAGAGCAGGGCGAGCTAGGGCGGTGTGTCGCGCCGAAACACCTCTCCCACAGTTTTGAATGCTATGTAGTGGCCTGAAACTGGGGCCGGAGATAATACTGGTTTAGTAGGTAGGACAGTTTCACGCTAATCATTGGAGGCCGCCGCGAGCATCCGATGTGCATTATGGATTTCCAACACACCAACAGACAGAGCGGTATGGTGGCATTTTTCGAGGCAGTACCATCAAACTTGTCGAGCCCGGTGGCGTGGTAGCTTAAGTCTGCGCCTCGCAACCGGAGAAGACACAGGAGTGGTGCGCGGGTTCGAGCCCCACCGTTGCACATTTGTATTTATGGGAGTTCGTCTATGAAATGCAATGTGAAATACAATTCCGTGGACGTTAAATCTTGGCTGAGGGTCAGCCCGAGAACTTTACTTTACCATCAAACTTCAAACCGGAGCATGTGGCCACGAATCCGCCACTTGGGACTTTTAATAGGCTTGCCAGTTTGAGCGTGCGTGCGTGCGCGCGCTATACACGATGAAATAGCGTATTAGCATAAATGATGGCTACACAGAGCCCTGATATAACACGCTGCACAGGGCCCGATATTACATGGTCACTTCGAAAGAGATTCGTTGACGCGACTGACGAATGCCAAGCTCAAATAAGAGGGTTGATTCTAACAAGGACGCCAAGGTAATAAGCCACACACGCGGTGCAGCACACGACTCATATGAATCGCCTGAAGTTAAACAGTGCATTGGCAAAGCCAGAGGCGCATATACTGCCGCGTTCCTGCGGTGGGGCTCATCGATGTTATCTATGCCGTCCGCAGCGTCAGATTTGGCCAGAACCAGGGCCGCGTGAAGAGTTGTGTGTCAAGAACCAAGTTGCTCATGGCTTACAATACCATGGCTTACAATATTGTGTCTACGACCTCACCCGGACAGTAAAAATTACTCAATCTTGTTTTAATCACTGCTCCACAAATTGTTGCCAGTCTAGACGTTGTTGGAGCATTAGTCATTACTTGTGGCGGCGTGGTCTAGGGGACTAGTGCGCTAGTCATGGTTGTCATCTACCGGGGTGTCGCCGGTTCGATCCCTGTTGTTGATCGAATTTTCTTTGAGCGATGCTCATTGAGAATAGATAATAAACCATACCGCTGAGAGTCAGCGGCCATGCTGCCACAAGGACTGTTGGGGAAACCCTAGATATCTTAACATGTCCGGCCCTCGGTGCATTGAAGATATACCTCAGGTTAAGTTCCAAGCCCGTATGGGACGGAGGATAGTCTAGAATTAAAAACAACCTCCTTAAAAAATGTTTTAATTCTAGTCATTACTGACGTACTACAAAGTACATGTATTCGATGTTACCTACTGAGCTATGAGCTTTAATTACGCGATTTTAATGTAAGGCGAGCACTGCCGAGTGTGCAAACGTATTGTAAATGATTAATAAATCATCACAATATTTTCTATTTATATATATATATATATATATATATATATATATATATATATATATATATATTATATATATATATATATATATATTATATATATATATATATATATATATATATATATATATATATATATATATATATATGTATATATAATCGCAGACACGGGCGATAGCCCTTTCTGGCGCGCTCGCTGATACACAGTTTTACGTGTAATTAAGCAGGAAAGCAGACCAAGAGAGAAAGAAGACAGAGGCGACCTAACAGGGATGACCTAAATCAGTTCGTAGGTATAGACACCCAATGGGGAAAGGTGGGGGGTTTCGCAATGAAGCGTTTGTAATGTGTGCGTGTAATGTGGCCGCGGCGTGACACCGGTGAAGAGGACGAAAATACATCGTAAGGAGGTTGTGTAAGTAGACGATAGGCTGGCTGTTCCTTTGCCCGCCGAAATGCTATGAGCTCTGTCTTCGACTGCCGTTGATGAGGTCCACAGAGCGAGCCTATTGGAGAGGCCTCGAGAGGCCTAGGTACTAATTGTCGATAGCTGCTGCTGCTGCGTGGACTGCTGTAGCTGCATTCGGGCTTCTTTCTATGTGTTTCAGCCTGTCCCCGGAATTCCTCGCTTGCTTCGTGCTCGCGTTTAACCTTCAGCAGCACGCCAAAGCCGTCCTTATCACCTCGAGCCGGATTTGCTGCTGTAGCCACTGGCGCTTCTAGCACAACAACTAGTTTGACTGCCACAGTTTACTACTAATACTACTACTAGAACAACTAACTACCGACGACGACAACAAAAACAACAACAACAACTACAACAACAACGACAACAACAACTACACTTACTACTAGTATTACTACAGCTGCTACTATTACGCCGTGTGATGCGAGAGTTGTTTGCACGAATCAAGGCCACACTTGATGAACCTAGCAGGTAAGGTCGTCCGCACGGAGCGGATAAATGGCCCCGACCTGCCACCTATAATGGTCGCCCACGTGAACAAAGAGACGCTTGCCTGTGCCTGCTCGGTATGGGGATTGTTACGCGTTAGTGCGTTGTGTGTAGAAGGAGAAGAAGAATATCACGTGGCAGGAAGGCAGAAGAGCGCACTCCGGGAGATGCTCTCCGGACTCCGGGCCATCCGGAGGTTTGCCGCGGCTATGGCAAAGCAACAGTAGTTGCGGTGCATTATCATTTGTATTCGTGGACCCCCAATGGCCGTGGTTCGAGTAGTGCAGTGATGGTGATGGTGGTAGTAGAAGTAGTAGTAGTAGTGATGGTGGCAGTAGAAGAACCAACACGAGCCCGGTGGCGTGGTGCATTAGTCTGCGCTTCGCAACCGGAGTAGACACTAGATAGGTGCGCGGGTTCGAGCCCCACCGTTACACATTTGGATTTATGGGGGTTTGTTTATGGAGCAATTTAAAAAGCAGTTCCATGGACGTTAAAATCTTGGCTGAGGGTCAGCCCGAAAACTTTACTTTGGAAGAACCAACACGGCTTTCGCCCAGGCCGCTCAACACATGACGCAGTTCATTTAATCTTAACCGAAACCAAGAGAGCGACTCGCTCAGGGATAAAATCGCACCGCTTTCCCGAGGCTCCATTCTAGACCCCTAGACGCTATGGAACATTGCGTATGACGAGGTCCTGCGTCTTCATTATTCTAATGTTAAAACCCTAGCCGACGCCGATAATGTAGGTTTGGTGATTACGTCGCGTGATGCCAAGCAGCTGAAAACGAAAGCAAGTTGCACTCTAGACTTCGCCATCTGGATCTTCCTACACAGGGTCTGCCTAGCTCCACACAAAATTGTAGTAGCGTTTCCAAACAAATAGACAGAGCAGCCCGCAACTCTACCTAAATTTAGAATGGAATATCATTGTTCTCTCTAGTGCGCTCTACCAGCGGAACCCGAAAGTAAACTCTAGTGAATGTCTCAATGTTAGTTGGTCCGACCGCTTGTTGGAGCGGTCTGCTACGAAATAGGACGCTTAGAACCGCGTTTGTTGGAGCGGTCTGGTATCACACCAGACCCCTAGTGGCGGCGAGGTCTAGGGGACTAGTGCGCTAGTCATAGTTGTCATCTACCGAGGTGTCGCCGGTTCGATCCCCGTTGTTGATCGAATTTTCTTTGAGCGATGCTCATTGAGAATAGATGATAAACCATACCGCTGAGAGTCAGCGGCTATGCTGCCACAATGACTGTTGGGATAACCCTAGATATATCAACATGTCCGGCCCTCGGTGTCTTAAAGATATGCCTTTGGACGAATTCTAAGCCCATGGGGGACGGAGGATAGTCTAGAATTGAAAACAACCTCCCTAAAAATGTTTTTAAGTTTAGAGCTGCCCTACTTTAAAACCGTGAGTTGCTCACGAGAGGGAGACAACGCGGCCAAAAGAAGAGTGAGCTGAAAGAAGCGTGTTACGCGTGTTAGACTCACTCTGAAACCGTTTTGTAAAATTAAATACAGTTTTAGTATACGCATTGTCACCCCGCTCGACTTCTGTTCGTTCGTCAGCAGTGATCTGTGACATAAACATAGAGGTCGAAGCATTTTTACCTCTTACCTAAGAAAAAAAAAATTAATCAGCAAAGTCGGCAACAAGAGAGGTGTCAAAAAACCCAGCCTGCTCTGTTTGCCGCCACAATTGTCGCTCATGTGAATTATTCGTGAATATCAAATATCGCGTGTCCAAAACTCTTATCTTGGACCAGCACTCCGCCTTTCCCGTCCGCCATCGCTGTACGTTAATTGTGTCCGAGGTTAATGGCTAAGACCCCACACGGTCATAATGTCCCCCTCAGCAGGATTAGCCCCATTTAGTTGATGACACTCTTGTTGGTTTCACCTTTCTGAACAATCTCGCTTTCTTGCTCCAAGAGTGTAGGCATTGTGTCGAAATCGAACCCGCTACTCCGGTAGCTGAGTGTCGCCGGGGGTATCCCTCCATTCCTTTTCTTTTTTTTCTTCGCTAGACATCTCCCTGTTTACTTACAATTCTGTAAGTAACAGCGATGCCTTTGTAGCTATAAAAACACCGCATCTTATGTGCTAGAAGACAAAGGTGTTCCTGAACGACATAGCAAGGCGTATTCAAGGGATAGTATTTTATCAGACTTAATTTCAGTTATTGTACTAATTTTACAATGTCTCAGTTGAGACGTCCGCGGCTTTGGTTTTTCGATATAACTGCAAGTGTAATACGATAAAAAAAACTGGTGATAACAACAATAGAAGTGACAACAATATAATGAGCAATTATAATAATGGGAACAAAGATAATATCAAGAATAGTAGTAATAACAATTATATTATTTACTAATTCCAGACTTTAGCATAGAGCGCATTCATTCCTATGTAATTGCCACGTAGACTCCGATAATTACAACAGTAATTGGGTCTGCCAGTGTCCTTAACACCGTTTTCGAACTAGGTTAGGAGCGAAGTTCGTCCAACATTCCATTGGTAAACTATAGTAGTTTTTTGTTTGTAATCGCACTTGCGTTTAGGTATTCTGTGTTTTCGGTTTGTGTCATAATAAAATGTGATGTCTGGTGGTAGAAGTAATTTGAAGTTCCTGAATACCATTACATCAAATTCAAATGTATACGTATATTTCACGTAAAGAAGCTCAAACCGAGTAAATCATGCACTCGTATTTTTCTGCTGCAGCCAAACACTGGGCAGGCTGTAGCGTATGTCCTTCCGAATAAAGTAACTCAGACTGGACAGAGGGCCTTGTATATATATATATATATATATATATATATATATATATATATATATATATATATATATATATATATATATATATATATATATATATATATTATACCAAGGGATTTAAAACTTACGATTTGTGTGAATATATTATAACATAAAATTATATGGTATACGACTTTAGAAGATAAGATCATGATTCTACTTTTCAAGACACGACTTGTAGGTCTGTGTAATTTATAACAGCAATATCGCTCTGTTGTCTTGCTGGATTAATGAGGCTGAGAATATTATATCGTCAGCAAAGCACACAGCAAAAGGGAAACTCGTACTAAGCAATGAGCTTACGTAGAATTTAACTACGGTCGAGTACACGCTGATCCCTTGTGGCGTTCCCAGTAGCGTCTTTGAAGGATCAGATAAATTAGTCGTGTTTGTATTATTAGACTACAAGAGACCAGCAAAAAAAATAGCCTTTTTTCAGGCAGCTATTGTCACTAACTGTGCGCAGGGGAAATGCTGCAGCCATAATTGGTGTACTGTGTCGTGCCGTGAGGTCTGTGGTTCTACGGTAGCTGTGTTTCAGAGACCACCATTGGCATATTGTTGCTATCTACTAAAGCATAGTTTACTAATCATTTTTAATATATCGATGGATTCTTAAGTATGGATGAGCGTCAAACTCGTATTTCGCTGCTATGCGCAAACAATTATATTTGTTTGCTTAACTCAGCCCAATTGTCTCGTTTACTAACTAGAGCGTGCAGTTATTACTGAAGCAGTACATAAAGTAGTACTCAACAAAAAAAATGTTTTCTGTTGGCAATTCTATAGATGGCAGTTACCATCTGTAGCCATCAAATTCTATAATATCCGGAACTACTGAACAACATATCCGCGGGTCGATTTTACATATTTGTCACCATACGTTGAGGAAATTAGGGGTGAGGCATGTAGCTCGATCAGAAAAGCAGTTAAGCAAACTGAGCTGTCCACATTAGGTATATTAACGCGCATCCTTATCGCCTTCAATGGCGACATCGATAAACGATTTGCAACAAACTACAAAAAACAAGCAACAAATCAAATGAAACATGGTTTTGCTGCTCTCAAAGACATTGGCTTAGCAAGGCCGACATCGAACGCCTAACGTATCGCGTCTCTCCGTGGGCCCTGGGAAGAAAGCCCACCAGGAATAAGTTACTCCTATCCTTCGTTAGATTGCTTGAAGCGATGGGCCACTAGTCCCCACTGGCGCGGTCGTGGACAGGACTACTTTTAGCGGGTCAGTATTCTTACGTAGTGCCCACGTTTTTTGCTAGTTTTCCATTTGTGACATTTCGATTCCTTTAGAAACAAATCATCAATAGCTGTAGCGCACTTAAAATGTATCGATCTGCATTTCCAAAATCTGGTCCACCGTGTAGCGTCGACTTTGAACTGTATGTCTTTAGAGTTTCCTCGTTTATATTTGAAAATAACTAACTTTGTGCCAGTGCAGCCGCTGTTGTTCGATGTAATGAAAGTTATCATCTGGTGGTCAGATAAAAACAGGCCGGGAAGATTGAAATGTCTTCCACGGATTTGCCGCTATATCGAATAAAGTCAAGTACACAGCCGATCGCCAAGGCAATTCGATTGGGTCGACGCTAAAATAGAGGATTATGGTCTATTACGACTATGTATATATTACGAACTATATTTCAGTGATGGTACAAGCAGACAAAACTGATTGACGTTAACATTCCTGTACGTCCATCTGAATCGCACACGTAATTGGGGGTCATTCAGAAAAGCCTGTAAACAAACTAACTTTTGCAGCCGTTGCCGACTCCTAACATACTCCGAACACGTTCATATTTGCATTCCGCAACCTCATAGAGCTGGCTAGTTAATGCCTGTGTACACCAACACATTGTTTCTTAACCCGGCAATGGCGCTACCTCCAAAATCGGATGACTGCTGACAAGCGGCTTCGACCAGAGCTCCGAAAGCCTCTCGTCTATTATACCAAACATTTTGTTTACCGAACAAGGGTATCGATTCGTATCGTATCGGTCCATCAGGCCCAATATTTGTGCCTAAAAGTTCACGCGCTTAATCACCGTAAATTATAAGCAAGAGTTAATTGTACTGCCTAAATGTTATTTGGGTAGCAAAGTGACAGTCATGACAGTTTCACGCGAATATCTGAAAGATAATATTTTATTACGCTTATATATATATATATATATATATATATATATATATATATATATGTGTGGGAACGTTTAATTTATAGAGTAGCCCAAGCAAGGCCACATAACGCTAACATGTAGGCTGTACGGCGGTAGATGTATAGCGGGCCGCGAGGTATTCATGAAAGGTTTTGCGGAGCTCGAAATCACCACACGTGGAAGAAAGACGGCGGAAAACATTTTTCAACCTAAATAAGGAGGGACAAGCCCAAAGCTCACTTCTTCTCTTGCTCCGCTGTGCAAAATCGTTACCGATCATCAACACGCAGTTACAAAGAGAACGACCGACCGCCTTTGCAAACGACTGGAATATTACAATTAAGGTGCAATGAATGACAATTGACCATTGTTCGGTGACAGTCGGGTTCCGCCAACAAAGGTAGAAAGTTTGCACTGACTCAACGTTATTGTTACATTGACGTGTGCACTGGACAAAAAACTACATGGCAACAAGAAGAGAGCCCTTCAAGATCAAAGTCCATTGAGACCCTTTTGATCCCTCGTTCTCCGGCTCTCTCTCTCTCTCTCTCTCTATATATATATATATATATATATATATATATATACCTGTTCATACGTCCATACATATTATCTCTCTTTCTCTGTTTTGTACGGAACGTGAGTGGCACAGGGCATCGTGCAGGGACCAATAGATTAGGACTTGCTCAAACACTTCTTTCTAATTTGAGAAGACTATTCGAGCAGACGTAACTGCACGAACCTTGTGTAGCCTTATGCCCCAATGCCTTCATTGTTTACGGCGGATCGTCGTCTAAAACATGATGACTTCGACGAGCAATAGTACCATTTGAAGGATTCGCGCGGCCTATCGGCCTTGACAACTGAACTAGAAAGGTCGCTTTTCATCACCGTCTGCGCTCGAACTCGAGACAGGCTATACACGGCTAACGCTGAATAGTAGCTGACGAAGTAGCTGTATAAGCAGACGCCGGGCGTAACATACCGCTTCTATTGAAAAAGAGAACCAAAACCGCCCAACGTATAAGTAACTAAAATAATTAACTCTGCCAAACGTACAACAACAACGGCAGCTGTTGTTGTGCGCATTGGTAGTTAGTTGACAGCATGCGTCCCAGCACCACCGACGTGGGCCACCACCAAAAGAGGCGCGTTCTTTTGTGGTTTTCCCGAAATGATTTAGATTATTCCCTCTAACGTAGGCGGTCGTCCACTGAAGTAGTCTTTGAGTCCTCAACTCAATGCTTTATCATCAAACAAACGTGACACTGGCACCAAGAAACGGCACTAACTGACTACACATGAAGAGATTGAGAACAAAAAAATCGTCTGTGCTCATACGGATACAGCAACAATCAGTGCCTTGAACAAAATGTGTACTTCAGCGAAGATAACGTTCCTATATGCACATATTACACGGTTGTTGGAATATTAACGAGCTAAGACATTGCTCCGTCGCACTCAAACAAAGATTTTTTACGATTTTTAGAAATAATTCTCCATAGTTTCGTGTCTCCGTAATGAATTCGCAAAAGGTCGTCTGAAGACTCTCTTGCCAATTTACGGATAACTCTCAGGGTTTTAGAGCCACTACATACGCAATGATGTGCCTTGATTCTAGATCACTGCATTCCTGGTGCTTGCAATACGCGGCGGCATTGGCCATCCAGCTTCTGCAATCGAGGGTGCATTAGTTCCAGTTGTTTGCCAGAATCAAATTAAGACGGTTTCCCTTCATTCAAGCACATACGTGCGCAGAGGCTTTAGCGCACGCTGTTCTCACGTAATTTCATCGTATTTACAAACTATCTTACAAGTATCTGTACACCTCTCCAGATAACAAGTTCGTTTCACTAAAATTCGAGACTCTGAAAGTAGTTAGGTCCATGACGGCGAAGCTTTTGAGGCTGACCTTGCCTAAGCTAGAGCGCATCACAAGTGACACAAATGCGGGTCAGACTTGCGACAACTGTCCCTTGAGATCCAAAGAGGCAAGACGAATGCTAAGAAAATGAAACATATATATATATATATATATATATAGGCGAGCACTGCCGAGTGTGCAAACGTATTGTAAATGATTAATAATTCATCACAATATTTTCTATATATATATATATATATATATATATATACACATATGATTTATTTGCAGGTTGTATTTATATATATAAATATATATTTATCTCTCCAATGGAGCGACAATTGTCTCCTGAGAACGTGTGCACTGGGAATATTACTCTAGCTCGTATAGAGTGGGTTGGCACCACTTTAGCAGCGTGCCGCGGACGGACGCCGCGTTCCCTCGTTGGACGTCGAGGTCAAGGCGCTGTCTCAAGAAAGCCGCAGATCTCTTGTCTCCAGCTGCGAGGTTTAGCTGCTCGCCGACTCTGTGGATGAGTTTGCGGGTTAGGTTGCCTGGGCCGCCCAAGGTCTCAAACGCTAGCGGTTGAAATTCATGTGGGTACTCTATTGAAGCGTATTTTGCGAGCTTCCTTGTCTCGGCTAGATCACCAGCGTAACCTGCCGAGGCCGCCCCGCCACCGACCATTGAAGGTGCTAATGAGTCGGTAACTGTGGCGTCCCAGAGAAGCATCCTGCCCCGGCTGAAGGGGGTTAGAGTCATCCCGTCCGGGCGTTTGCCGTCGTCGGCGGAAAGACCCTGGGGCTCTAGAATACAGGGAAATCCGCTAGATCGGAGCGCTCGGCTAAAAGTGTCGTTAATACTGGCATGTCGGGCACGCCGTCCTGCACTCATGACGCACGACAACCCATGATGGGCTAACTTGTCAACTCGTTGACCACACTTGCATTGGTGAGGAGTTACAAGATCACAGCCGAGCCGAAGTCCAGCCCCGATTCGGGTAGTTTCGTCGTCCAAAAGGGTGCCCAGTGGGGCGCTTGGAAGCGCATGCAGCCAGGCTCCGGATCCCTTAGCTGCGACCGCCCGAAGACGAGCCTTTGCGGCGTCGTCAATGGCGTCCGCGAGTAAGCCGCAATATGCTTTTTCGTGCAACAACGCGCTCCAGTCGTGTTGGCTTCGAGGATTGTCCAGGGCACCACTGCAAATTGTCTTTAACTCCTCTTGAAGGCGTCTTGTGAGGTCCTTGTACTGAACAGCGCCGGCTTCGTCTAGAAGTGCAATGACCTTGTTCTCAGATCGAAGAAGAGAGGAGACTATCGCTGGGCCAGCCGAGATAAGTGGATCCGGGATCCCCAGGCCTCCCTTGGAAATCGGTAGTTGCGCCTGCTTTCGAGCGGGGGGTGCCAGCGAAAGATTAAGGAGGGACTCGAGGGTGTTCAGCGTTAACTCGTTCAATGGACGAAGGTCGTCCAATCGCCCTGTTAGATTCGCTCCTCGAAGAAGGTGGTTGACCCTAGTGGCTGAGAACGACGAACGAAGTAAAAAGAGAGCGCGATGAGCGCCGAGCGGGGTGAGGTTGTTAGCGACGTCCTTTAACACGCTTTGCCATTTTTTGAGAACGCGTGGGAGTCCTTGCGGTCGGAGGGGGACTCCCAGAAGCTCCAGGTCGTAGTCGTGGGTAATCTTACAACCCGGCAATAAAGCTTGGAGGGGACGGAGGTCAGGCGCCTGCGCACTATCACCCGTAACGTAGATCTCGCACTTCTCGGGATTCAGCTCCAAGCCTGAAATCTGGCGAAATTCAAGCACGCGCCGAATATCTTCGGCAACCATGGATGCGTCTCCCCCCAGAACGCCATCATCAAGGTACCAAATGTTTAGTGAGCTGATAAGGGAGTCAACAAGCTCTTTGACGCTCAGGCAAAACAATGGAGGAGCCAGTGGATCGCCCTGTTGCAGTCCCGTGACCGAAGATATGAGATCATCCGGGAGAACCAGGTGAGAAGAGTAACGGTAGGCTTGATGGACATGGTGTGCCAACTGGGGCAGTGCGCCCCGACCGCCTTTAACAAGTGATCCCGTCTTACAGAGTTGAAAGCATTCCTAAAATCCAGCTTTACGAGAACCCCAGGTAGTGAGCGTGAATGGATAAAGGCTCGGGCGGCATGCACGGCGGCCTCGGCCCCCCGGCTTGTGCCGCAAAGCCAAGCTGGTGGGGACCAATCGCCTCGCGGATACTCGCGGAGAATTCCCGCAAATTATGACGAATAATGACGGAGAGTGATTGCGTATCGTTGCGGGAGAGAGGAAGCCGAAGAACCACTGGCACGAACGAGAAAAGCGTATACCACGCTTGTTGGTTATTATCGGCTATGACTCCCGAAAGAACATTTGCCAATGCCTCCGCTACCTGTTTCCTTACGGATTTCGGAACAATTCTTAACAGTCTTGACCTCTTTGCTACACCCTGGATATCTTCGATGATGCGGGCGGTCTGTTGTGCGTTGTTATCGATCGGCGTGGAGGAAGTTACGAATGAGCTGAGTGAGGCTGATGGATGCTTGGCTGCTATATGCCTCGTAAGCCCTCTTCTTGTGTACTGTCCGTTGCATAGGGGGCATGCTGTTTGCTGTGAGTGTGTCGTCGACCCAGTTGATCCGCCGCTAGATATGTTGTTGGGGTCGTGCTGCATAATTATTGCATTATTCGTTTAAGGCCCTCCAACATTGGCAAAAGCTGCAGGAGGGGTTCTAAAGCCTGCACTAAAGCCCTAAGCTGGCCCAACAGGTCTGATCCGCCTCCTGACACGACTTGCGACAAATGAGTCGCAGCGTCGGCCAAGACACGGATAGGCCGCGCGGATTTGGGTGCTCGGCGGGCTGTGGCGCAGTTTAGTCGTCGCCGTGGGGCAAACGTCTCCCTGTTGGCGTAAGGTCTCCCTGTACGCTTCTTTAGCTTTTTGGCGGAGAGTGGCTTTGGAGCAGGCAGCAGCAGCTGCGGGTCAGGGTCCTCGGGAGACTGAGAAATTCCGCGAACCACGTTGGCGTACGTTGGTTGCCCCCTTGGATGTTGCTGTGACGTGTCTGATTGGGGCGTGGGGCTTGGTCGACCATCGGTGATCTCAGCTGCTGGGTGCGTTACCCGAACCTGTTGCAGAGTTCTGGCTTCGAGAAATAGCCTGTTCCTTTCTCTGAGATAGGCTAAGCGGGGGCACGAAGGCGACCCGGACGGGTGAGCGCCCCGACAGTTGATACACCGCGCCTGTTTAGTACAGACTGCAGCAAGATGACCTGAGGTGCCGCACTTTTTGCAAACTTGCTGTTGTGTACACCGTTCCGCGAAGTGCCCAGGCCGTAGGCATTTGCGGCAGAGCCTAGGCTGGTCAGGTTCAAGCACGACCTGGTGTGATTGAAATCCCAAAAATAATGATGTTGGGGGTTGTCGGGTAAACGAAAGGATCACTTTACCCATAGGGGACCCTAGCACCGCCGTGCAACCGCGTAAGTCGTTTCACCTGACTGACCCCAAGCGGTGCTAGTTCCTTTAAAATTTCGTCCTCTGTTAGGCAGGTTGGAACTCTCTGAATGGTTGCTCGAAACGACGATAATGATGGACAGTGGACAGACACCGAAAAGTCTCCAAGATTTGTGATTGGCAACAGCTTCTGAGTCGATTCTACGTCAGGGAGCCACACTATAATCGACTTTCGGTCCCCGGATATCTTGGACTTGGATGACAAGGCGAAGATGTGCTTGTATATAGTTAGCAGCGAGCCCTCGGGGAATTCTGTTTCAGTGCACTCCGACGTCTCCTTTCGTCGAATGATTACTTTGAACGCACCTACCGAACCCGTCGATAAATCTTCCTTAAGTTTTTCTAGGTCCCGTTGTTCTCTTGAGAGGGTCTTTTTCTCCCTTCGGGATGTGACGGTCACGAATCCATCATTTTGTGTGTTCTCCTGAGTGTCGGCTTCGCTTTCTGGTGGCGAAGCTGGCTTCCTTCGCCTAGCGCCAAAGCTTGGTTGGTATGCTGAGGTGGTTTCACATGGTACATCTGTGTCCATCGTCGGGGCAGATCCAATATTCTCAGTCGTTCCCGTTGGTGGATGCTCGTTAGACGCCGACGCGGTAGATGCGCACTGCCGTAGGCGAGCTATGTCCAGGGTTGGTGGAGGCGAAGGCCCTCCCGAACTGCCGGGCGGCATCTTAGCGGCTTTCCGTTGAACGTTATCTCGTAGTGACCGACCAAATGGGTAGCTGAGTTATCTTACAACTACGTGGTTCGCTCCCACTAGCGTAAAAAAAAAGTACACTGCGGGATTCGAACCGGGGTCGTTTGGCTGACGAATCCTTGCGCGACCGCCTAGGCTACGCTGTCTGTTGCCACCGCAGCACGGCTTAGCATCTAGCCTGCGCCGCCGGTTGTAGCCACATGCAAACAAAGATGATCTGTACGTTTGTTAATAGAACGAACACGAATAGCCCTGCGCACTAGAAAAGATTACAACTCTTGGGCACGCTTAGGGCCAATAAAACACTTCAGGATGCATAGCACTGAAAACTCGGCTACACAGGCAATCTCTGTGGTAGAGATCACTGTAGATAAGGCGCTTGAACTTATTAAATGCCACCAATTTACAAGAGCGAATCGCACGTACGTCCGCTCTCAGCGAATCGAACGTGAGAAGTCCAAGAAGAAAAAAATATATATATATATTTATGTATATATATATATATATATATATATATATATATATATACATATATATATATATATATATACACAGGGTCATTCATATTGTTGTGCACGCATTTCGAGGTTTGATAGAACTCGGCAAGAAAATAAGTTTTCCCTATGGAGGGAAGACGTGGAAACGTCTTGTTTAGGAGAGAGAGTGAAGTTTATAAAAGTAGTTTTTCTGCCTTTTTTTTCCTACATAGTTGTGCGAAATCTCTGTTTGCGGGAGAACCAAACGCATGAAGGAACCGATTACACCGGCGTGTTCGGAGGAAAATTCTGCACAACGGAAGACACTTCACTAGCTTGCGTAGCAAAAAGCTAATACCCAGATTAAGGAAAGTCATGAAAAGTCGATATTTTACGTTAACGCCTTTTCATGAAAAATCGTAAAATTTTTCCATTGCGACCAAAAATGTACGTCCGAAAGACCACTCTCACGCAATAGCAAGGTGATGGTGCTGCGTTACGTAGTTGTCAAGTCACTAAGCTTTTTCGACAGTCATAGTTGTTATGTTTTACGTGCAAGTTTTCACGTTCAGAACCGTAAACATTTGCCAAGACGTTTCCGCCCCCTCCTTCAACTAGGAAAATTTATTCTCTTGTTGAGTTCTACAAAACCTCAAAATATGTACCTAACTTTCTCATACGCCCTATGGAAATATGCATGCCTTCGCTTTCGATATGGCTATCGAAAAAGCTTAGTGACTTGACAACTACGTTACGCAGCACCATCTCCTTGGTACGAAAATGATGGGCATTAAATTTGCTATCGCGTGTGAGTGGTCTTTCGGACGTACATTTTTGGTCGCAATGGAAAAAAATTACGATTTTTCATGAAAACGTAACGTAAAATATCGACTTTTCTTGACTTTCCTTAATCTGGGTATTAGCTTTTTGCTACGCAAGCTAGTGAAGTGTCCTTCGTTGTGCAGAATTTTCCTCCGAACACGCCGGTGTAATCGGTTCCTTCATGCGTTGACTGGTTCTCCCGCAAACAGAGATTTCGCACAACTATGTAGGAAAAAAAAGGCAGAAAAACTACTTTTATAAACTTCACTCTCCCTCCTAAGTAAGACGTTTCCACGTCTTCCCTCCATAGGGAAACTTATTTTCTTGCCGAGTTCTATCAAACCTCGAAATGCGTGCACAACGATATGAATGACCCTGTATATATATATATATATATATTTTTTTTTTTTGTATATATGTATATATATATATGTTGCATGATGCGCACCGAGGCTTAATGCCAGCTTTATGATTACCTTTCGCATTATTTATAAGAATTTATATTTCTGAAGTTTTTTACGTTTAGACGCGATGTTTTCTATTAATTTGATTATAGTAAACATCAGAAATCAGTTGTCCATTTTAGGGCATTTCTTTGTTATTATTCCTATTAGGGCTACTTATATTTTTGAGATTAGGGAGTTCAAAATATCGGCACTCGTTTAAAAATCCTAGTACAAGAAGATCAAAGTTTATTATTTTGCAATCAAACACATTTAGAATGATTTACATTAATATTGCGCTCAGCAGCGGCACGCTGTACATAAAAGACGCCGTTGCTTAATGTTCTTCAGTTTCACAAACTCGTGTGGATAGCTAATATTTCATTTCTAAAACATTCTTTTCATACGGTTTACCTGTGTGTTGTCATTTGTATCAGTGTTATTAGTCAGGCAAATATGTATGTCCCCAAGTATGAGGCCGTCGAGTTCGATGGCGTCGTGCATTCGCCTGCGCCTCGCGATCGGAGGAGACACATAGGTGCGCGGGTTCGAGCCCCACCGTTGCACATTCGTATTTATGAGGGTCCGCCTGTAAACTAATGCAAAAAGAAGTCCCTTGGACTTTAAATCTTGGCTGGGGGTCAGCCCAAAAGATATTTTAACTATGAAGCCACCTGCTTCTTGTCCCTGTGATAAGGCAATTCTAAAGTTTAATTAGCCGCACCGCAATTAACATACTCTTTAGGATTTGCCCTCGTCGCCGTTGTACTCTACTGCACTGTCTGTGCAGTGTGCGGCCCATTGTATGTTTCCGAGTTGTCTAAGCAGAGGAGGTGAGTGTGCGTAACAATTGCCGCATTGCAAATATATATATATATATATATATATATATATAAAAGACGAGATCTTCTTGTAGCCGCAGCTTTGCCGCGCTAGGCCTCGATTGATATCTATAACAGGTATTCGCTTGTGCGTCCACTGCGGCGATGGATTCGAGGACATCCCTGAAAACACACTAATTCTGAAGTGTCCAGCATGGGCGGAGCAGCGTGCCTCCGCTACCGTTTTAACAGACCAACACCAAATACGCTGGCGGCGGCTGTTCCCGGCATCTGCAAGCTAATGCAGGACTCTTTGCCCCAGTGGTGGCTAGAAGTGACAAAACTTTTCAGGAATATACTCATGGCGAAATGTATAGCGAATAACGGCCGCATGACAAGCACCCCTCAGGCCTTCAGGGAAGAAGCTAGCCACGAGTAGAGTTACACCTCTCCCGATTGCCTGAAGTACTTGCACATGCAATTCCCCGTCGGCTGGGAGGATGGGAAGATGGCTGGCTTTTAGTGGGTTGGAGCCCCGCACTACCGGCTCACACTTGCAGACGAGTTTCATGCAGTGGTGTCCGCGTGTGCAAACCGCATTTTCCAGTTACTTCTCTACCCCCAAGAAAAAGTCCAACGTAGTAGTCGAGTTGCAACAAGTTGCAGCGACCAAGAATAAAAGACGGACGTTGTATTGCGTTTGTACTTGACTCGTGTCCGATATAACTCTCTTGTTGCTCGCTCTGAGCACCAACAAATTTAGAATCTAAATGACACCAACTAACTCTGAATCCAAACCAATACTTTTTGGAGACCAACAGATTATTGAGCTGATCAGGTGTAGCAAACATTACTGCGACCAGATCCGTCAAAAAGCAGACACGGTATTAGATAGCTTGCTTCATTTCAGGAGTAAACGAGTGAATAATTCTGCCAGTGCGCCAGGAATGCGAGTTTTCGTGCTATGCAACGCGACACGAGCACTTATAGAATAAATAACTTCAAGAAGGGATTGCAGAGCGAATTAATGCAACAAATGCAAACATTATGAGATTGCAGGAAGACAACAGATGAGATTATACATAAGCCCACAACCTAGCTAGAAAACAAAGAAGATACCAACAAGCAATTGACAAAAAGGGACTCGAAGAGAAGCTGAGAAAGCAAATCAAGCTATCCAAGCGGAGCCGACAAGTGAGAATGAAAATGTCGTCATAGAAAAAAAAGAATAGCTGGCAAAGAAGAAAGAAGTGCACATACAGCTAGAAGAGTAGACCAAAAGCTCAATGAAGCGACAAAGCTACGTAGAAGATAAAAAATTGAACAGGCAGGGAAAGAGCAGAAAAGTCAGGAAGTCTTGAAGAACTTTTGGGAAGCTAAGTACATGGAAAACGCTAAGCTTGTTAAAACTAGCTCTGGAACATCTGCAAAGGACTTAAACAGTAAAGCCTAGTCTATACGAGATAGGAAGCTCAGAACAGTCCTGGTCCAAGGTAAAAAAACGTCACGAACACATAATTTATCAGACACTAAGCGCAATTTTTCGCGGCAGCCACAACACTGGGACACTTGACAGTCGGCAAAATAGAGACACGGAACATTCCACAAGAAAACATAGATTCCGGCCTGTCCTCGCTGGTCCCATAATCCCATGAGATTTCAAGTCAAGCGAAAGAAGGAAGCTCTGGGGACATCCCACTAAAGGCGAGAATAGCGCCGGGGCAGAAAAACGACAAACTGGCAAACGAAATAGAAGAACATATCGCGGGAAGGCCAAGGCGCGCGGGTCAAGGAAATCTTACCACACATCACAAAATGGACCCAACGTATTTGCAATTTTCTGCAACCTTTATTTGTAATAAGTGTCTCTGCTTTTGGGGTCTCAGGTAGACATGGACGATTTCCATAACCCTATCTCAAATACTACTGATACACATTTTACGAATAGGAATAGGTGCGGCAAAGTTTTGTACAGTAGTGAAACTTTCAACCCGGTGTACTTCTACACTGCCGAGTCGAGCTTAATTTTCACATGTATTCTTTGTCTTTTAGTTAATTTCAACAGAAATATTCATTATGACTTAAGCTACTTCAATCCACAGAGACCAGGTGGTACGTTTAGTTGCGTCGAAATCTAACAATGATAAAACTTTTTCCAGAAGAACTATTATAAAGTTTAGGCCGCAACGCAAAACTCAGGTCGCTACGTGTGTATGTTTATCGGACCAGAACGGATGCAAAAAATCTGAGAGTTATTTAGTATCGAACATATATAAGAAAAATGTTTTGAACACCAAAGCGGTTTTAGATTGTAGTTGCTTTAGCGCTGGCGTCTCGTTTAGGCAGGCTGGGGACGACGTTTTTGCTGAGAGCGACTAAACGGAATGCTAGGAACGTTGAGTGTTCCATTTGCTTCTGCAATAGAAACAGGTAACACGACAGGTATCCCCGTTGCTTCTGTGTGGGCTCGTCTAGCCGACTTCACAGTCTGACCAACTAGCTCCGAGACGAGGAAAGAGCATGACTTACCATATAACGCAAGTTTTAACCGGATATAAGGAATGTCAAGCGTATATCTTTAGAATTGAGAAAGCGGCATCCACTGTCCAACCAGGGAAGAGAAAGACGACGCCAACCAGACCCTCTTTGAGTGTAGCGCACTAAGCGTTTCGCAAAACCACCCGGCTGGACGGTGTCAAATAGCTGGTAGAAAACATGTGCGCAGCAAAAGCAATATGGGAGCAGAGAACAAAATTTGCAGAAAGTATGCTCGTAGAGAAGAAACAACGAGAAAGGGAAAGGTTGGTCCAGAGCCAGCAAATTGACACTTGTCAGAAGGCAAGGGAGCAACAAGAAGGAAAGCATACATACACACACACACCCGAATAAGTAGAAACGATAGGGTTAGTCGACACATTTTAACTTACATGTCGAGTTCGCAGAAGGAACAGAGGGTAAGAGCGCCCGTTTGAAATAAAACGTGGTATGCTGAGGGACTGGACGCGCGACCACAGCCAAATTATCCGAACGGCGCTCACCACTCTTCCTGTAAGCCCGTAGTACCGGACATGATGGGTCGGGCAGCATATAGCAAAGTTCAGGGTATGCTTAAAGAATATTGATTTTGACGGAGAAAAACCTGAACAATATTCGGGGCTTGCGGCCTACACTGCCAATGACGACCACTAGGCGGTGAAAGTGCGCCACGCCAATCCACCTTCTACAAAAAAAAGGGAACATGGAGCTGGGAGAGTTGGCATTAGCCGAGAAACTAACGACACATACATCTCCTACTTTTGTTTTGTGGGAAAGGTCAGAGAGGAAGAAACCTCGACGCCACCACATAGGTCATGGAAAAAATCATAGAAAAAACAAAAAAAACACGCTTTTCTGAGAATGGAGGGCTGAGAAAGCAAGGATGCAAGGAGCTCAACATACCACAGAGAGGGTAACGCGAAGCAAACAAAGAAAGCAGTTGAATGCTACTGCCCGCGATTGAGAGTCGGAGGAGATATCGACCTCTGCGTTAAGTGTAAGACTGCAAAAGCAAAACGGCGGAAACGAGACTCGCCTTGAGCCAAAGTCAAGTCAATTGTTTTCAGAATTACCATTATAGAAATTCAAGCAGAATTATCAAGCACCTGCAGCGAGAGGTAGTCATAGTTAAATCCTGAGCTATGGTAAGAAACATTGCGCACATGCGGCAAACTCTGTAGAGTCCTTAATCTCCAGTTAATGTATCAGGGATATTAACAATTCTATGGGTGAGGCGCGAGTTAAATATCTACAACAAAGGACGAGGAAAAGATAGCCGACACCCTTACACAAGCCGTTGTCGCTGACGAGAAACATTCGCCGAGCGGGAAGCAGGGCGACGATAGGTACGTTAAGATAGGCTCTGAAGACAAAAAGGAACTCAAGGAACATCAGGCGAATTTGCTAGTTTAATTTGAAAACATACTTCATATTTTTTATCTAATTTGAGACAGGACTGTTTCCCTCCATCCAAACACACATGGCAGACTGCTCTCACGTCATTTTCTCGTAGTAAACGAACTATGTCATCAGCAAAACTTGAGTTCTAAAAAAACAATATGTTATTATGTTTCATGTTAAAGATTTTACGCTCAGAACTGTACAATTTTGCAATTACACTCAATAAACAACTATTGACGGCTAATAGCCTATACATTTTATTCCTATCACAGTCGTACCAAAGTGGTGCTGCTGCGTTACTTAGTTACTAAATGACTGAGCTTTTTCGACAGCCAAATCTAAAGTAAAGGCATGCATAATTGCTAGCATGTTGACCTGTTTCAGTAAATAAACCACTCAGGTTTGTTCAGAAACACACCCGTTTTTTTCATTATAAGAAGTGCTCGAAGTTACGTTAGCAGCGTTGAATATACGGGCGATCAACAAACAACAGCCTACAACAAACCTACTTCAAAAAGTCGCGACTTCTTAGGTCGGGCGATTGAGGTGGCCAATCCAGCGATCGACCCACTTCGGCTTACCTACCGAGTCGCGAGTGCCTCTAGGTATTCCCGAACCGTAGCCGAGTTGTGTGGCGGTAAACCGTCATGCTGAAACCACATTATCAGACGAAGGCTTTCCGGAACGCCTTCGAACAATTGCGGTAACGAATCGTTTATCTAATTTACCGGAAAGTATGTAGGGATCTAGAACGTAGTCGTCCATCCACCATGGCTGCCCAAACGTTCACTGAGAAGCGATTCTGACGTCTATGCTCGTGGGTGATAAACGGGTTCTCGTAGGCCCACCAATGAGTGCTGTGTGCATTAAACACACCATCTTGGCTAAACAAAGCCCTATCCGTAAACAGAACACGCGCAGGAACCTATCCCGTGTGTTCACATTCTCCAAAAACTTACCCCACTACACCTCATCATCTTACCAGCCAGAGTAGGAGTTTTTAAACATATACTGTTCCATCCTGAACCCCTTGTATCTAACGTTACACAGGTTAACATTTATAGCTCAAATGTCTATTGCAGATTGTCCCTGAGACGCGACAAAACTAAAGTCTTCAGCTATGGGTACAACCTACATACTGCGAGATGCCAGTGGGTTAATCAGTGACACCGTTTTTAAGCCTATTGGCTTGTCAAATCGACAGTTAGGGTCACTATATAGTACACTTGTTCTGAGTCCACCATATTGAGGTATAGTATTATTTTTTCAGTAACGTTTCTATTGCTTCTGGTGGACTAGAATGTACTGCAATCACGCTATGATGTTTTTAAGGACTATGCAGTTGTCTTGTTCTCAGCAGGCTTTTATACCGAGGGCTGGACACGTTGAGATATTTAAGGGTTCCTCAACAGACCGTGTGACAGCATGACCGCTGAGTCTTAAGGGTGTGATCTATCATCTATTCTAAATGAGCATAGCTAAAAAAAATCAATATCGAACAGGCAACACCCTAGAATTCAAAGCATTTTTAAGGAGGTATTTTTCATTCTAGACCGTCCTCGGTCTCCTGTGGGCTTGGAATTCATCCAAAGGGATATCTTCAATGCACCGAGGGCCGGACATGCTGAGACATCTAGGGTTTCCTTAACAGTCCTTGTGGGTGCATGACCGCTGACTCTTAGCAGTATGATCTATCACCTATTTTCAATGAGTGTCACTCAAAAAAAAATTGATTAAAAACAGGGAATTTATTTAAGCAATGCCCTTTGAGAATAGATAATAAACCATACCGCTGAGAGTCAACTGCCATGCTGCCACTAGGACTGTTGGGGAAACCCTAGATAGGCGACACCCTGATAGATGACAACCATGATTAGCGCACAAGTCTCCTTTTGTACACTTAGACATTCCTTCATACGTTAACTAGGGAAGACCGCGAATTCGGCGGCCTGTGTCTCGGTAAGGATCAACATGTCATGCAGCCCAGCTAAGGAAAGAAGTGGAAAACTTAATTTAATGTCTTTACAGTTCTATTGAAAAATTTAAGCAGCAACTTCTTTTCTTGGGTGCGTTGCGGTTGTCTTCATACTGATGCGTCGTTTGCTGCTGTGACGGGTTTCCATTTTTGCTCGCCTGCGCATTTTGGTTGCTTGAAAGCGTACCAAGTGCATCGCATTAGAATGCCACAATAAGGTGTCGCAAGGTTTTTCCAAGCGGAAGATGTTCTAGTGGCTTTACTTCACTAATATCCATCTTTTTCTGTTGTGAATCCGGGGATATTAATACATTAAGTAAACTTAAGCGCACAACTGTTGACACATGTCTGTTGTTTTTTAATGTTGACACTTACTTCTTAATACACTATAGTAGCGTTAACCCTACCTCAAAAAGGAGAACAGGTAGGCTGTGATTGGCAGGTCACCAATTCTGAGCGACTTAGCAAACCCAACTCCTTTCCTTTTTCTAGATACGGATCTCTTAGTACAGTATTTCTCTTGCACTATCTGGGTGATCTTGAACTACCGTGTTAAGTTCGCTTTATTGGCTTGCTTGCTACAAACTCAACATAGACTAGCCACACATTCCTTGGAATATATCGAATGGACTGATTGACCAATTGTTTATTTGTTTCAAAATGTAACCTTAGGAAAGATTGCTTTATAAAAGGAATGGGGCGTTTATTATCTGCTTGAAAAGAAATGGACGTTTGCTCTGGCCCGGCTTAAGGAATCCGGTACCGATATCACGTTTGGTTGCAGTAAGCCCAGCCCACAGCAAAGTACTGCAGAATCTATTTGCATTTTGGATGTTAGGTTAATGTCTATACTTCATGCAAAATCATACGTCGGAACTTATCGGTCGAAACCTTTTCTGACTCAAAATAGCGCTGCTGTTTTTTTGTTACAACAACAAGAACAACAACAACAATATTGTTAATGTTATCGCTGCTGTTATTGCTAATTGTATTATGCGAAGGGGACTTTGTATGGCACGCTTAACGCTCTAGGTTTTGGGAGCGTGGCTAGAAGATCGGCAACACAGTCAATCCGGCAGTATGTTTTCCTTATGTGATAAAGTGAAGCGCATGGCGTATCCAAAATCGGCCAATAATCGCTGTGGGATAAAATTGCTAGGCGGGCGCCAGTTTCGTGACCACGCTAAAGAGGCAGCGGGCCCAAATATCGTAAGATTAGGGATGAATCGCAGTTTATAAAATTTTACAAGTAAATTCTGCATAGATTCATTAGACGGTTAGTTGCAGTGCCGTAAAAGTCTGATATTCGCGTTCAACACTGACGTTTGCGAAGACAGTCCTGTCATATCGCGTCGCAGGGATAACGCGCCACTTATGTTCATCGAATTGATCAAATGAATACTTGATATTGTATTTACCATATGATCAATATTGCTGCTTAGTAGTATGCTGACGGGTTGTCCGTGTGCTAAGCAGTCTGCTGGAATTAAGAATATTCTTCGATAAAATATTACATAAACATGTTTGTATGCATATCTGTTTATATGTAGTGTTTAAATCACCAGTAGGTTGAATGTCCCACACCACCCAGACCAGTAAACATTTTATTCTGGGCTTAGTAGAATTGTATATTTATTTTTATATAAATGGCCAAAATACCATAATACTTTAAGTGCTCTACTCTCCATTATACACATGTATGTATATACGTGTCTTTTGTTGTTGCAAATGCGTTGTGTTCGTTGCTGTCAGCTGCCTAATCGTTAGAAGCATTTCTGGGTGTACATACAGTGTGTTCGGCACTGACAGCTCTCTACAGAGAGGGGTCGGAGATGTACGGCGACTGTCTGTCGGTACGGTGTGCAGTGCGCTTGTTTGTGCTGAAAACTCTGCCAATGTTGGCGTATAGTTTTGACAGAGTGTGGTAACACTTATCTCAAGCGAATTATAGTTTGCTTGGGAAGTGCTTCACACTCTACATGAAGCGAGTACTTTGCCTTTCAATCAGGGCGACAAGCTGCGTCGTGTGTATGTATTGTGGGACTCTGCGCCGATGGTGGAGATGCTTCAGCTTAGGCTTGCGACGGATCCACTAAACCAGTTGTCGGCGAGAGTAGCGACGCAAAGTCACGGAGCCAGCGACGGAGGTAAAAGCACTCGACGTCTCCGAGTCTCTTTAGTTGTGAGCCGGGGTGGGCTGCGGCTGATGACAGGCACGTCCACGTCACGTATATCGAGCACGGGTTTCAACACCTCGTGTGCTCTCGTAGGAAGTCTCATGAAGACTATAGTACTTAGTGTTCTGCTCGCAGCAATGCGGTAGGAGAGTTGGAGGACGTATGGGTAGGGGAATTAGGGAAGAAGACCAATGCGGAAGAGGAATTAGAAGACATAAAATGGAGAAGGACACATGGAAATGTAGTAGTAGGAAGGATTCCGCAAATAAGAGGCAGAAATGTATAGCCACTTACGTGAATGCCAAGGATATAGCTCAAAGATTAATACAAGACAAAGTTCAAAATGCAGACGAGAATGAGTTTAACAGGATTTTGGCACTCCTGGGGCTGTGAGTAAAACAGGATTTTTGGACTATGTCTGACCGAAAAAAATTAAAATGACAAATAAGAGGCAAGATCGAACAAACATAGTAGAAGAAGAATGAGAAGAAAAGTCTACTCTCTTCTTCCCAAGACAAGAGAGTAGATAATGAGATTTTACAACTCTGGCGTCCAAACACAATTACACCCGTAACGAATCGAGTAGTTATGCAGGTCTGTAAACGAAGAGTACAGAGTGTTCTAGGGATAAATGGAAAAATTGGGGTTTAAGAAAGAATAAAAGCAAGATGTTTTAGTCAGTTAGTTTGTAGAGGTATCAAATTTAAGCGAACACTTAGTGTGTAGCGGGTTTTTAGAGCTAAGAAAGCGCTTGATATGGTAGACAAGACAAAAATACATTTATGTTAGAGGAAGATTTTGAGACAAGCTAGGCAAAGTTACTGGAAGCAATTTGCAAGGGTAATACGGTAGGAATAAAGTATAGCAGCAGGACAATCTAGGAAGTTTATAGTCGGTAGGGCTGTAAAACAGGGGTGTCCATTAACATCGATGATTTTCTTGTGTATATACAGAGAAAAGCGCAAAATGTTAATATCATGGGGTTAGTATGACAAATATGTGACAGGGGTGTATTTATCAGGATCCAGTGCTTCTATTTGCTAAGTATATGGTAATGCTAGAGCGGGACATTAACGAAGTACAGGAAATTCTTAATGCATGTGGCAAAGCACCGGGGCAACTGTACATTGTGCTTAATTAAACAAATGGCGCAATTTTAGTTTTTATCAGGATTAGAAGTGAACACGTATTACAGGAGAGGGATTAAACTATCACCACAACTATATTGGGGTTGCAAGGACCACATGGGATGATGATTTAAATGAAAATGGTATATTTCAATGGAAGAAGACTGAAGGAAAGATACATGTAGTAAGGAGTAAGGGTATCCGGGGTTTAATAAATATTTAGTAACACGGAGGGAGGTTTTGGGAATGCATGATGCACATGCGCCACTAGCAGCCTGCGTGACTAGTGTGAGACTCGCACACCCACTTAACCCGGATTCCTCCCCACCCCCAGGCTCGATATTACTTTGGCATTACTTCGAAGCCGTGGGAGAGGCGTCTCTGCCGCTCTCCTTCAATCAGCTCTATCTCTGACTATCATTCTGCATTTCTACCTGCGGTTGGATAGTGGGATGCCATTTTGTAATCCGTCCTGTGAGGGTGCGTCGAGACCATGAGGGCCTGGCAGCTCCCCACTCCCTCCAGTAACACGGAATATACGGATATAGTTAACTGAAGCCCTAAGGGTAAAAACGAATTTGAATCGCAGCTTAGAATTGGAAGCTAAAGAAATTTGGCACGAAGGTCAGCAATAGGCAAAAATAAAGGTTTCGGATTGCGTCAAATTGCGAAAAGGTGCTATATCGAAAATAAAGAGTATAATACAAGTTGATAAAAAGCAAAAACGGGAAGCGTGGCGGGGTTAAATGGGGATACGATATTTCAGGAGGGTGTGGGCTATTAGCAGCCGCCAGCGCAGGGATGCAAAGACACAGCGAACTAACATACAGCGCAAAATTTGGGGGAGATCAGAGTTGCAGATCTGTCGAAGGCGCTAGCATTAGGACCGGACGTAAAACTCTGACCAGGTCTATAGACATTTCCAAATAATTCAAATAAAAATTAAACAGTAACAGCATGCCGCCGTTCAGGACCTTCATTTATCTGTCTAGCGGAATACAACTTTTACGTAAATACAAAGCAACCGGCAACAGGGAGCAGAAATCATCAATAACATCAGAAATAATAACGTCTTGTTTTGGAGTGAAATTACAAAAATGGGTGACACTCGTGTTGCTGCGCGACATAGGAGCACACATTTAGCGATTGCGAGACAACCTCCAACACAGAAAGCGCGCAAATGTTCGTATTTGTGAGAAAATGCTTTCTCTGAAAGACACAAGACCCTGGTTAGAAGATGCAGCAAAGTCGTTTAGAAAATAATTTGGAAAAGATAAATTTCTGTTATTTGCCTTTACGTTTAAAACCTCTGAATCATAACTCTACGGTCAATCATAGTGCTCAAAACTAACACATTCAGGCAGATACGCATTTAATGGTGATTATTTAACATCAAATATATGGCGTTCCTATCCGTGGTTGACAAGTAACTAAGGCTTTCCGGAGGGCATATCGCAAGTGAGTGCATGTACAAATAGCTTACTCCATCAGATAAATTACTCGTCATAGCTCAATAAGCAGCCAAACATTTTTTATATCGTACAGTAACTGCTTGAGGGTGCCTCCGCGAACCATTCCGGGTGCTCATACTTTACAACTTTATGTGCGGGTCAAGTAACTAAGGTTGATTGTGGCCCTGCATTTATTGTAATGAACGAAGCAACATATTTTTCATGTAATTTGTATTATGTAATTGAATATTTTGTAAGACCCGCTTTTGTTTGCTTCACTGAGGTACCAGATGGGTTTATGCTAGAACCCATGTACAAAAAAGCGTGTCAAAACATGTCAAAGGTTTTGCAGAGCTGTAAACATCAGGCGGCACGTAGCGCTTGCTTTGCTGCACGTGAAAAATATCCTAGCACTGTTGTATTGATATTTACACGAGGCACAATATTTTAAATAAAAAAGAGATGTTTAACTATGCCAAGGACAACTATCACGTCTTTGTCAGATGGGGCCAAATTACGTATATTCTGTAATAAAAGTGACATAATCTAAAAGGCAGTAATGACACTCAATATAATCGCCTTCATTGCTACTCTGACGTACTTTGCAAGGTGCATCTCTTGAGTTAAGAACACGATTCCCAGGTAAGAGACATGTCGAAGAAACTTACATACGTTGCATTAACTTGATATGAAACGTGTTACTTTTGCTCATTTGCTCTTCTAAAGAGTACTTCATCGCTCTAGTGTTGCCTATATTTGTATTTAGTGTTCTGAGGTCAGCATAGAGTTGCAGGCAATAGGTAATGGAGGCAATTTTTACACGGAGAGTCTACTGTGGGAGCAAATAATTAAGTCAACAGCATACGTAACCGTATTTCCCCGTCGGTGGCATTCCTGACTTCCCTCTAGGAGATTTCTTACCGAAACTGAGAACAGCAAGGATCGCGCGTTTAATTATTAAGAGCTAAAAACTAAAAATATCTTATTATTAGACATTGAATTTAGTAGCACACAGTGTTTATGATACTGCATTTGGGTGAAATAAAGATAATTTATATAATAATGAACATGCTGGTTAGCGATGTTGTCCTTGCGTTATCCGGCTTATACATCAGGTAATCTATATTATCGCATGGTACTGTAGTTCTCATCCGATGATGCAAGACATCGTATTAATTTGAAATTATTGAATACCATCTGCACAATTCTTACTATACAAGAAATGGTTTAAGCATTTTTTTGTGGAGGAGGGTGAATGCTTTTACGCACGCTACGAGTACGAGGTATTCCCCCCTCTCGAGCAGTGTGGGACTCGACCCTAGCGGTTAGATGTTGGTCCGCCAAGACCCCTACCCACTAAACACTACTCCCCCCTTAAGCTTCACTCTCTAATGGCCCAGATATCCATAGAACAGTACTATGGGCCATTAGGAGAAGTGGCGAGCGCCTACCGGATCACTTGGCCGAGGTCACTCACGGGTTCCCCCACCGGTCCGACGTGCTTGTCCCAACACTTGCGAACCCGTCTGAATACAAGCCACGTCATCTGTTGATGTCGTAAGCGCTATCCGTTCTCTTCTGTACTTGCCGAGCTCGGTTTTCTTTTTCATCACTGCAGTTGCCATTTCCTCGCCCAGCTTCCATGCTGATGCTGTGCTGCATATGTACTCCACATACATTTTCATGTTACTTCTCGGCGGGTCCGGTGTTCTGGCTCCTCGTTTTTCTTCTTCTCTGGACCATTTCAATCTTAGCAGCGCTATGGCAGTTGTCCTTGCCTGCTCTAGTCCATTGCATTTCAGTAAAGTGTGCTCAGGGTCATTGTTGACGCCGTCCGCACAGTGCACGCAGGTTACCGAGGGAGCTTTGCCTATACAAAAGAGATAACTTTGAAAGTCACCATGGCCAGTGAGACACTGCGTAAGGAAAAAGTTTAGTTCCCCTGCCGGGCGGTTTATCCACTTTTTGATATCCGGGATGAGCAAGCGAAGTGAATGGCCCGGTGAGCCTATGGGTATGGCGTCCCATTCTTCTTGCCACGCTCTTCTCGTTTTTTCCCTCTTAACTTCTTTGCTGGACTCACCCCCTGCTTCCCAAATCCTTCTCTTTTCGTTTACTATTAAGTCCCAAGGTGGGGAACCAGCCAGAACCAGCCAGTAGTAGAGCTGCGTTTGTGCTAACCGTACGGTAGGCTTGCAGGATTCTAAGCGCCCCTATTCTCTGCGTATTTCTCAGGGCCTTTCTTGCCGTCGTCGTTTTTAGGGTGTTCTGCAGCCAGACTGGCGCCGCGAAAAGTGCAATTGATTCGGTAACCGACACTAATAGTCGTCGCCGACACTCCCGCAGCCCGTATGAATTTGGAAGGATCTTGCCTTTAGCGTTAGCCGCTTTAGCCGCCTTGGCCGTGCATTTCCTGATATGACTTGCGCCCCTGAGACCCTTGTCTAGTAGGACACCAAGGTATCTGGCTTCTGTTACTTGCTTGATCTCCTGGCCCGCCACCATCAGTTTTATGCTGCCCACATTTTTTCTTCCTGTCAAGAGAATGGCTTCACTCTTTTCCGGGGCCAGCTGTAGCCCAGCTTTATCCATCCATCTCTTTGTCGACCGGAGAGCCATGTTTGTCTTTAACTCTAGCTCTTCCTCTGTTTTTGCTTGAATAATAACGGCCAATCTCTCTACTCCCTGTGGGAGATCTTTCTGTCTCAAGACGTTGTCATATGTCCAACACATTTCGACATAGTTGAGGCACACATGTTATTTTGTGTTGTGTTTATGATTTATGATACTCCATGATTGACTTATTTTGTGGCTGTTTATGACTGAGAGTTAACCATTTATATTCTATTTTTTTTTAATTATTACCTATATATTTTTTAATGAGAACTAAAGCATTGTATTATGCAGTTCCTATAATAAACCACGTTTTGAATCTTGAATCTTGAATCTTGTTATGTTCCAGAACGGGGGGCCCAGGATTGATCCTTGCGGAACTCCTGCTGTCATGTCTATCTCCACCGTGACGTTAAAAACTCTTCTGTCTTCCAAGTATCCCGAGACGGCTCTCACAAGAAACGGAGGGACCGCTTTTCTCACCAGGGTTTCTAAAATCTCTTTCCACGGCAGACTGTTGAAAGCGTTTTTGACATCCAGAAGGACAGCCACAAGAAGTTTTCGTTTGTATATAGGCAAACTGTGCAGCAAGTCAGCTTTGGTTGTTATTCGTTGAATTGCTGTGAGAACTGATCTGTTCTTGCGAAATCCGTATTGGTTGGCCGATAGAAGATCATTCTGTTCCGCAAACGCTCTAAGTCTGTGTGCTAAAATTGCTTCATATCCTTTTGCCAGGGTGTTCAAGAGACATATGGGTCTGTACCCTCCGCTACTTTTGGGAATCAAAACTACCTCCGCCCTCTTCCAGTCTTTAGGCATTTTGCCACTTGCCGTCGCCTTAGTAAGTACTGTCGCTACCAAATCCGGGTGTTCGTTAAAAAGCATTTTCACCGCCAAAAGCGGAATGCCGTCGGGCCCTGGAGATTTCCCTAGCTTTAGCCTTTCAGCTGCCATTATTACCTTTGCACGTGTGATAGGCGGGAACTCTTCTGGGGTTGTCCCTCTTCTTACGAAAGTCTCTCTGTTAAAATGTGCGTCTTGTGGAAAGAGTTTGTTTAAAATCTGTACGACCTCTGTGTCTGGCATTAAAACTTTTGGGGCCTGCGCGTCTATCCCCCTGATCATTTTGTAGGGTTTTCCCCATGGTTCGTCATTTATGTAATTTATCTTTTGACGCCAGCTTTTTGCTTTCTGCTATTTCGTTTTTTAAAAGCACCCTACATCTTCTATAATTGTCTAAGGCGAGGATCTCGGCCTCCCGGGTCCTATGGCGTGTTTTGAGCTTCCTTTTGGCTTTGTTACAATCTGCCCGTTTCTGCGCTATGACTTTGTTCCACCAATATTTCGGTTGGCAGGTAGCCCTTTTTGGGTGAGGGGGCTTAGTAGCCCTGGTGCAGGCCCTGATGAGAGTGTCGTGCAGTTCTTCTGGGGTGTGCGGGGGAGCTTTGAGGATTGCCTTCTTGAGTTCTCTCTTGAAGACCCTTTCGTCCTTGATCCTGAAGTGCGTTTTGGTTCTTATAGGCATCGTTTTTTGCTGCAGTTCCACCGGCGTGTTCGAAGGAAAATTCTGCACAACGGAAGACACTTCACAAGCTTGCATAGCGAAAAGCGAATAGTCAGATTGAGGAAAGTCATAAAAAGCCGATATGTTGCGTTAACGCTTTTTTTTAAATCGTAAAAATTTTCAATTACGACTCAAAAAGGTACGTCTAAAAGACCATCCTCACGCAATAGCCAATTTAATGCATACCATTCTCGTACCAAAATGATGGTGATGCGTTACGTAGTTGCCAAGTAAATAAGCTTTTTTGACAGTCATAGTTGTTATATTTTACGTGCAAGTTTTCACGTTCAGAACCGTAACATTTCACCAAGGCGTTTCCGCCCCCTCCTTCCACTAGGAAAATTTATTATCTTGCCGAGTTCTACCAAACCTCAAAGTGTGTACCTAACTTTCTCATACACCCTATGCAAGTATGCATGCCTTCGCTTTCGATATGGCTATCGAAAAGGCTTAGTAACTTGACAACTACGTAACGCTGCACCATCACATTGGTACGAAAATGGTGGGCATTAAATTTGCTATTGCGTGAGACTGGTGTTTTGGACATACATTTTTGGTCGTAATGAAAAAATGTTACGATTTTTGACGAACAAGCATTAACGTAAGACATTACCACATATTGCCGTATGGTCGTGTTTTGCGTGTGCTCCGCTGATCTGTGGTCAATCCGGTGATTAGGCGGCGTTTCTAAAGCAAATTTGTACCGCGAAAACTGAACACAGTTTTTAGAGCTTTCTGGATAACATCCATAGCTCTTACTCTCCTGGAAACATCCAACAGATAATGCGGAACTTTCACGCCGTTTGACTACCTTTATGACTTACAGCTGTACTAGCGCGCACAGCAGCACCCGCAGCAGCTTTGCCTATGTTTCGTACCAACGTGAAATCCAAACGTATCAGTGAGTGTGTACGTGTGTGCGTTTCGAGTAGAAATCTGCGCCTGGAATTTTAATTTTACACCATTTCCAAAACCATATCTGGTTGAGGGTGTTATAGGATATCGTCAGTTACCAAAGCAAGTGTTGATATGGCTAAGCGGTAGGGCCCCGGATTACAAAAAATAGGCCCCTGGTTCGATTCCAGGTAAAGACAAAATTTTTTTTTTTTTTTTTTTACCGTTTTGAGCCACTAATTCGACAAAATGGTGGAAGTCGAGCCAGCCCAACATCAACAGAGCCAACAACAGTTGGCACGGCCCAGCTGTACGGCGGTTTCGTCAACCGTCAACACAACATCAGCCGCAGCCGTCGCGTGTCCTCCGACCCCCAATTCACGCAATGAGCGGAAGCGGCCGCACTCGCCGACGAATCTCCCGCGTCAAAAAGAGTCGCGTTTAGCCAGTGTAGGTAGTTGCGCGAGGTGTGAAGAGTCCACTCAAGGTTCCGTATCAGTGTGCTGTGCCAAATGCAACAGAGTGATACATGTTACCTGCAGAACTGCTGATGAGGCCAACCCAACAGTCGACACGGCTCGTAATTGGCGGTGCCGGGTATGCGCTGTACCAACAGCTGACATGTCCACAGCCCAGTTCATGCAAATTATGGATCGTTGTGCGCTGGAAAATGAGTCGATGCGCTTCGTGACGTTTCTGCTGCATCGCGTAGCCGAACTGGAAAAGGAAGTGCTCAACTTGAAATCAACGGGTCATTCACGGGTACCAGTGTCGGTGGCCGACAATGAGATATTAGACATCTCCGTGAGCCCCCCAGCTATCCCGGCCCCGGACCCGCCACGCAAAACAGTGCTAATGGTGGGAGATAGTATCGTCTACCCTCTCGGTCCGTCGCTGAGGGAACTTCTGCCCAAGAAAACACCTCTGGCGGTCCGCGCCGCCTCGAAGATGGACATCGACAGTGTGATTTGTGAGGCACAGAAATTTGTGGATGGAGCCGCCGGGCCTGTGGCGGTGTTTCTACAAGCAGGCTACCATGAATGCATGGAGTTTGAAAAGGACAGATATATTAGCAAAGTGAAAACTTTTGCCGAGACGCTATCTGCTCTACGTCCTGGATCGGAAGTTCATGTGCTATCTGTCCCCCTTTTCGGCCCCGATTGCAAAGCGGCTAACGACATCCTTGCAAAAATGGCAAACCAAGAAAATGCAAAATTTTCCGTGCTTCCGCTATCCATCTCACAACGCCCAGTTGTCGAGAGCGGGCGATATAGCTATAAAGGAGAGGTAGCTAAAACAATTGCCTATAATATTGCAAGGAGGATAAAACCTTTTTTAGGCGTGAGAATTCAGAAGCCCAAAGGGGGAGGCAGCCAGCAATCCTCACGCCCAGCTCAGGCACTGGCAGCGCTGACGGACGTCGTGGCCCCCACCGTTCGTCATCACAACCGGCCTCCCAGGGACGGAAGATCCAGCAGCCGAGTCAGCTTCAGCAGATCGAGTCAACGAGTGCCTCCTACAATGATAAACCGTCAGAAAACGCAGGGACGAAGCGAGTCAACGAGCAGCGGCAGACACAAGCCACCCGCCCCGACCATCGAGGACTTCGTGAAACAGGTGCTACAGGCTTTAGGAACAGGGGGTCCGACCCCAGCACGGGGTACCCCCAGTCAGCGCAGCCGCTCGCGTGGACGGTCTCAGAGCGCATCGAGGCGCGGACGTCAGGCCTGGAAGAGACGCTGAGAATCGTGCAATGGAATTGCGAGGGCACCACTTCGCTAGCCCTTCTCGCCCCGGAGGCCCTGGACGATATTGACGTCTTGGTGCTAACGGAGACCTGGGCAACAGTCCCATTCATCCTCTCGCACTCGACGAGGAGACTAGACAACTTTCTTGAAAGTGTTCATGCCATACCAATGGAACAACATGGGTTTCGGAGAGAGCGATCTACAGAAACAGCGTGTACGATTCTGCTGGCAGATATCAAGGCAGCACTGGCTAAGCCACGTAACCCGCTGTATGCGGTATTCGTGGATTTCAAGGCGGCCTTTGACTCGGCCCCTCGAGAAAAGGCTTTGCGCACACTGGCTGAGGTAGGGGTCCCAATGAAGGTGCTGAAGCTTCTCGCACAAATTCTCCAGGAGAATAGGATCACCATCGACGACGGGGTAGCGGAGCTCCAGCCTTTCATACAGACAACGGGCCTGGCGCAGGGCGATAACCTAAGCCCACTCCTATTCTCCGTACTCCTAAAAGACCTCCCGAGTCATATAAAAGGACCCAGAAACCTGGTCAAGGTCATTTTGTACGCGGACGATCTAGTACTTTACGGGCCTAGTAGGTTTCAGGTGCAACAAGCACTAGCCCGTCTTCACAAAGCGGTCACCGATTTAGGCCTGAAAATTAACCTTTCCAAAACCGTGGCCATGAAGTTCAGAAGAGGGGGAAGGACAGCAGCCGAAGACACGCTACGCCTCAACGGAACGCCACTTAAGTATGTCAACAGCTTCCCATACTTAGGGGTGATTTTCTCTGTCACCGGTACTTGCTTTTCCGCGCACATATCTGAGAGGTGCAGGAAGGCACTGGCGGCGGCATGGGCGATCAAATCTCCGAACAGACTATCGCTGAAGACGGCACTCAGACTGTTCGAACTCAAGATAGCTCCGATCGCGACCTATGGGGTGAGAGTCACCTGGGACCACCTCACGGCAGAGAACCTCGAACAATTAAACCGCGTCAAGGCCTCCTTCCTTAAACGAGCTCTGGGTCTACATCTGACGGCCCGGAACCGCTACGTATATCTCCTCGCGGACACGCCGCTGCTCTCTGAGGACCTGCAACGTCGCTTCAATCTACCCGTGACGAAGGCCTTTCTTGCAAACCGCAGGGATTGGGAGGACAAAGTGGCGGACATTGACGTAGAGTTCCTTAACACGGGGGCAATGAGGAATAGTGAATGGAAAGGAACACATAGGCTAAACAGACATGTTGTGACCCGATTCGCCATTCATGGTTTTCACCACAAGCTCTGTGCGGAGCGGGGATTCCATGACCCTTGCGATAGTTGTAAATGCTCTAGATGTGGGAGTTTTTGTGATAGATACCACGCGGCTAACTGCCCCCTAGTACAATCGCTCGGAAGCCTGGCAAGCTGACTTGGCTAAAATGTTTTTATTCCTGAAATGACTCTAGTCTTGTGTTGTTACCCTTGTATAAGTACATGGATTTTGTTTGACTAAGTATTTGACTGCTACCTACAAAGGTGAATAAATGGAATTGATTGATTACCACATATTGTCTTTTTATGACTTTCCTTAATCTGACTATTCGCTTTTCGCTACGCAAGCTAGCGAAATGTTTTCCTGTTGTGCAGAATTTTCCTCCGAACACGTCGGTATAATCGGTTCCTTCCTGCGTTAACGTAGATTGGTTCCTTCGTGCGTTAACGTAGATTGGTTCCTTCGTGCGTTAACGTAGATTGGAACGTGGTTATCGCAAACGTAGATTTCGCACAACTATGTAGGAGAAAAAAGGCAGAACAACTACTTTTATAAATTTCACTCTCTCTCCTAAACAAAACGTTTCCGCGTCCGCCTTCCATTGGAAAAAAATATTTTCTTGCCGAGTTCTACCAAAACTTGAAATAAGTACATAACGACATGAATGACCCTGTAAATATATATATATATATATATATATATATCCCGCCTGACAGCACTACAACACTCCACGCACCTTGGGGTCCAATGGATGCTAACCACCGAGCACTTTAAAAAAGATCTTGCGAAAACAAGACTTCTTTGCGAGCGCTTGGGAACCTCCATTGAGACCGCTACACAAGAGACCGACTACTGGTCTCAACAACTACACAACACGTTCGATGGGGCACATTTTAAAAAAGCACACGAAACGCCCTTTGTACACTACTGGATTAAGGGTATGCCCTACCTATCTGGTAAGGAGTATTTAAACCTACTAAAGCTCAGGATCAACGCACTACCAACGCGTGCCAGATTGGCCAGGGGACGCCCGGGCTACAACAAACGTTGTAGGCACGGGTGTCATGCGCCTGAGACGTTGGCTCATGTCGCTCAGATGTGCGATACAACACACAAACAAACCATAAAGAGACATGACGACGTCTGTGATCGCGTGGCGCGTCTTCTCCGCGAAAGGGGTCATGAGGTGGTTCGTGAGCGAGTATTCCGTCGACCGGGCGCACCGGGTCTAAAGCCCGACCTCGTAATCACAACACCTACCGAGGTCTGGGTTTTAGATGCCGAGGTTTGCGGCCCGAACCGGGACCTGGCAAAAGCACGGCAAGACAAGATCGCCAAATATGACGTCGAGTTCCTAAGAGCGGCGCTCCCCGACCCGCAAAAACCTCGCAGATTCGGATCCATCACTATCTCTATGAGTGGTGTATGGGACTCCGAATCTGCGAGGACGCTCTTGGGGCTCGGCGTCACGAAGAGGAATCTTATGGATCTCACCGTTTTAACTTTGCAAGGAACCTTGAGGATATACCGCTCGCACCGGGTCCATAAGAGCGGGGGCTACCATCAAGCAAGGACACGGACAACTGACTCTTAACTTCACGTGACACCTTTTTACCACAATTTTTATTAAGGCGAACACTGCCAAGTGTGCAAACGTATTGTAAATGATTAATAAATCATCACAATATTTTCTATATATATATATATACATATTAAATAGAGACGAAAGTCTTTGCATAATATTTTTATGGAGATATCGTGTGGCCGTACATCTCAAACATATGTTACATCCTGTCAATGTTTGTAAGTTTGGATAGCGGTATGTTATATCGTATTCTATTACGGATTCCTTTAAGGCAAGTCAAAACGATCTCCTCTCAACAGGTGAAGTTCTATAGACAAACTCGTCTCCAAAAATGTAGGCGCACCTAGATAAGCAGGCACTTTGCGAAAGTGTTATGCTCTTCACAGCTTCTGTGCACTCAAAAGGTCCCTCGGGCGTCATTTCCAGGACGGCTGCCGACCCGACAGGGTCACACTGGTCTCAGACGCAAAACGCTAGACTTTCGTTTAATACAGTACTATAGTGACACTACGTTACTTTGCAGACTGAGCAAAACAAACGAAGGAAATGGACTATTCTTAAAAATTTGCAATGCTCTTTTCAGTTTTAACACTAGCGCCCTTAAAACGACTCATACTAAATAAGTTAGCCGTTTGTTCCACAATGTTTAACCCGTTATTAATAAGCATTTGTAACAAACGTGTATGTTGAAATAATAACAAGCACGATCTCAATTTGAAGAAAGGTGTCCACAGTGCCATTTGAATCTCATATCTGCTGCCATTGATACGTAATAGCTCTGTTGGTGGAAAATTCTATTAGCACGTTATGACGGCTTACAGAGTTATTTCATCTCACTGAATATGTATCCATACATCTATAGTGGAAGAAATAGCCAGCATCTGTAAAATAACTACGGTATTTTTCTGAGAGAGTAACTCACATAGACAAAGTAAAAACTATAAGTGTACGAATGTAACTACAAAATGAAATAAAACCATATGTATTTGATTTTTAAAAAAAGTGTACGAATTATAAGCGACCCAATGTATGTACACTACGTTTCCAACGATCTTTAAAAGGACTTACTCCACTTAAAGGATGTATTCAATGAGCGGTTTTGCAAGCGAGTAAACAAGCGATATGACAATTCGTGGCTGGCCTGTTCATAGCCAATTTCAGTAAACAAATGAGTGAAGATAGAAGATTTCGGTTCGTTTTGAGCTAAAATCCCACTTATCTCTAGCAAGCAAGCCCGAGCTTGAGTAGTACTAGGCGATATATTTGTGTTCGTTGTGGCGCTTGTAACTTAAGTTCGTCATGTTTTTTGCTCCCCATTTTATATTGATTATGTCAAATAGTCGTATGTATTCATTGTCGTATGTAAACGATGGACACACAGAGGCTATATGTATATTGCGCTTCATCGCTTATCTTATTGTCTTGCCAGACTGTTAATAACAGGACTGGTTCAATGACAAAATTGAATCAGCATTCGGACGTCTATCTGCATGGATAAGTGACCTTCATATAAGTGCCTTTCTGGTAGCGCCCTTGATTTGCATTAAGTCACGTCTAGCCTATCTACCAGACTGGAGACGGATATGTATAGGCGTAGAGAAACTAACTTAATCATATGGTACCCACTGTGTGGCCCTAACGCTAACGAGGATCATAGTACTGTTCTACGAAGATCTGGGCTCTCAGAGAGTGAAACCCGTGGTGGGAGGTGCGTTTAGTGGGTATGGGTCTCAATGGAGTAACATTCAATCGTTGGGGTCGAGTCCCACACTGCTTGAGACAGAGACTCGAAGCGATAGTGCGTAGCTGCATTTAATAACACACTCCACAAACAAAAAACTACGTTAACGAGGATCTAGCACGAGTACGAACGCCACGATCTCGCCGAAAGCAAGATCCGTTAAAGACATAGGAGCGTGGTAATTTGTCCTTGTGTTCGGTAGCGATCCACATAAATATAACGATCATGATTGACTTCGGCGTCGTAAATGAGTTACTATTGTTTTGGCCCACTGTCAGTGCTCATGTTTAGAACGGTAAACAGTTGTGAATAACAGATTGGAAGCATTTAGTGAATGAAAGAAAAGAAAGTGCATCCCGCAATAGGAAGTCGAACTTGTATACATAATGTAAATAAATAAACAATTGTATATTATTTTGACAATCAAAATAAATGTCCGTAGAGAAGCCATATTATTCCTGCTGGCAGCTACCAAATCTCCAATCAGTCCGTCGGCGGCGAACCGCAAGGGATAAAGCCTATTTAATATGGCTGTCTATCAAAGGTTCCGCTGAGTACATTAGTACTGATATCTATGATTAACTCCGTGGAACATTTTTATTCAATGTAGCCACCACCAGCAGCAATTACACTTTCAATTCTGGCGCGAAAGCGCCCGCAGGCCTTCTTCAAAGTTAGCGGATTGAGATTCTTGAACGACTCGACAATGGCTCAGCGTAGCGCTTCTGTATTTGCATGTCGAGACCTGTTAGTCTCTTGCTCAACAACGCCCCATACATAGAAGTCCAGGGAATTCAAGTCTGGACTGCTAGGGGGCCATATCGTTTTGTCCCAGAACGCCGTCATGTTGCCCCGTAGCCAATCCTGGACGAGATTACTGGTGTGGGCGGGAGCGCCGTCTTGTTGAAAGACATATTGTCTTCCATTGGACACTCTATCAATCCATGGTTTTACCACGCTTCGCAGAACATGTAAATACACTTCCTTTGTTACGGTTTCGTGTCTGTCAAAAAAGTGTGTGGGCATCACGTCTCCTTCATCCGACACAACACTTAGGACGTGCACACTGGCAGGAGGTCATTTTTCGGGTTATGTTTTTGGTCAATGGTGAAGATTTTTTCGTCGGAGAAGAATTGAAGATGTCCCGCCATTTCGTGTCTCAAAAACGTGAGAATGAGATGGCAGCAAGTCATCCTCTTATGTTTCGCGGCCTAAGACAACATCTGTCTGACTTTGAACGTGTAAGACTTGTAGCGCAGTTCTTCGTTGATAATCCGACGCATAGAACAATCACTCATATTGAATTTGATCGCTAAACGGCGCATCGATAGACTTGGATCCTTAAAAACGGAGTTTTGCACCATTTTGATCACTTTTGGCGTCCTCACTTCTCGTCGGCGGTTGTGAATCTTCCTTCCAGGTGTTGCACTACCTAGCCCTGTCTCTTCTGCATCTCTGTAGCGTCGGGCAATGTCGTAGACCGTTGCTCTTTTAAATCCAGTGATGTTGACGATTTCGGCTGGCCGATGTCCGTCACACAGCAATTGGATAACGGTTGTTGTTCGGTCATATTCTGGACCCAGGTTGCGGCGGCCGTCCATGATGACAACGCGCTTTTGTTCTATTGAAAGTGGGCTGTCTGCTAACGCAAACCGATCTGAATTAACGCCTTCCGTCTATGCTGGGTAGCCCGCCAAAATTTGTCTGGATTTAGCTGACGCACCCTGTATATATATATATATATATATATATATATATATATATATTATATGAGATAGCCAAAATGCGATAGATACCAAGCCCAATAGCGGAGTTGGAAAGGCTATTGTGTATTCAGTACTAAGTGTATTTCGTTGATGTAAATATCCAATTATCTTAGCTAGTGTGTATATAAATTACTCTTATCGAAGTTGTTCAACAATGATATATAATTGCAAAATCTCGACACACCTAAACACTGCTGCTCCCACTACACACAGTCTCATCAACCCTGCATGGAACGAAAACCTCATCTTCCGTCATGCACACAAGTACACGTTCGACATGTTCGGTCTGTCGGCTCTTGTGTTTTGCCTGTAGTATTATTTCTTCCTATTCGGTGTCTTCTCCTCTCTGTCGGCATCTCCGGCGTCACGTTCTCTAAATTGTGCCCCGCAACCCCGGGCCGCTCAAAGTGTGATCGGGCCCATATCGGCGGGCCATGTCTTTGTTAGTGGGCTCTGTTGTACCTGAACACGCCGCCAACGTTCTGCGTCAAGCAGAAAAAGCCTGGTCAAGAAGCTCGGAGCTCAACTCTGTCGTCCGATAAGAAGGGCAGCAGACTTCTTTCAAGCGTTCGGCTATTTGATCGGCGTCCGATGGCTAACTGAGGTAAAGCCACTAAGACCCAGCGCTGCGGCTACTGCTGCCGTTATTGTTGGTTTCGTTGTTGTTGTTATTGTTGGTTTCGTTGTTGTTGTTGTTGTTGTTGTTATTGTTGGTTTCGTTGTTGTTGTTGTTATTGTTGGTTTCGTTGTTGTTGTTGCTGCTGCTTGAGAGACCCCGCTAGTCTCGGCCTTCATAACCGACGGAAGAAGCCCCGACGTCTCCTAACTGGTTGGCTGGCACTGCCTCCTATGTCTGGGGTGTTATCGTGAAGCTTTCCTTACGCTCTTCTATTCTATAAAACGAGACACGACAGACGAGACACTTCCCAGATATGAGTTTGTTCGTATTATAGCGCTATCAGTGGATGTTACAGCGTTCAGTGACCTGCCGCCATAGGAATTATTTAGTTTTGCGGCGGTAGATGTACTGCCAGTACCTCGTACATCGGTGAAGTAGAAAAAGCTATACAAATGTTTTCGAACTACATATTCATCGCCAGTCGTTTTGTCTAGAAGAAAAAAAAAAAAAAAAAAAAAAAAAATATATATATATATATATATATATATATATATATATATATATATATATATATATATATATATATATATATACATATATAGAGGGCCCCTCACAATAATATGTACTTGTTTTGAGGTTTGGTAGAACTCGGCAAGAAAATAATTTTTCCCAGGGAGAGGGGGGGGGGGCGGAAACGTATTGTTTAGGAGTGAGGATGGAATTTATAAAGTAGCTATTCTGCCTTTTTTCTTCTGCATAGTTATGCAACATTCCCATTTGCGGGTGAACTATGTCAACGCATGAAGGAACCAATCATACCGGCGTGTTCTGCGGAAAATTCTACATAATCTGAATGACACCCGACGCAAGCTAGCGAAAGGCGAAGAGCGGGATTAAGGAAAGTCATAAAAAGTCAATATGTTGTTATGTCTTACGTTGAAGCTTTCACGTGCAAAACTGTAAAATTTTGCCATCACGACCAAAAATTTACGCTGAAAAGATTATTCTCAGGCAATAGCAAATTTAATGCCCATCATTTTCATACTAACGTGATGGTGCTGCGTTCCGTAGTTGCCGCCATATCAAAAGTGAAGGCATGAATACTTGCTAGCATTTTGGCCTGCTTTAGCAAAGATGTACCAGACGTTAAGTACAAATTTTAAGTTTTGGTAGGACTCGACATAAAAATATGTTTTCCTAATGGGAAGAGGGGGCAGAAACGCCTTGGCAAAATTTTACGTCTCGGAACGTGAAAGCTTCAACGTAGAACGTAACAACTATGGCTGTCAAAAAAAACTTTGTTACTTGACTCGGTAACGCAGCACTATCACTTTGATACGAAAATGATGGACAGCACATTTGCTATTGCCTGAGAATAGTCTTTTGGGCGAACATTTTTGGTCGTAATGGCTTTATGAAAGTGCCAGTCTACCTAATGTAGACCATTAGAGGTGTAACACGTATTTGTCTTTTATAAAATATGTATATTTTTAAGGGTGAGATGGTCGCACAAATAATGTTTGACATACAGAAAGTATCAAGACGTAAATGGGGAAGAGGGAAGAATCTAATTTTGCCAAAGCGCGGCTGCCATGAGAAGGAGAACCTACATGTTTGTGTGTTTTGGTGTGCTTACCGATGATTACCCGCAGTTGTGTTAATAAACAAGTATGATTCATGTAAGCATGTACAGCGATCAGGAAACACTGTTTACATCTGCCTGTGCGACCTATATTCAGCAAGGCTGCCGCTTAAGAAAATTTAAAATGATGGCAAACCGTAGCTGGACATAAATTTCATCAAAGCTTGCTATAAAAACATCTTTTGATGTACAATTTTGGCAACGGGGTAGTTAGTTATATGAGTATTGCTTAAAATTAGTTTAACCCAAACCTGCACATTGAGAGCGTATGATCGATTCCTTGGTTGAGAATGTTTTGTGTGTCCAAGTCACCGATCATCTCCCTATCGCTGCGCCCTGCCAAAAACGATGAAATTCTTCGAATTCAGTGGTACCAGTTGAAGTTTTTTGCACAAGGAGACAAAAATACACCCGCGTACTCTAGTCAGTGTGTCGGTGTTGTCCTGCAATTCTAATTACATTGTCTTGCAATGTTTAGCTGATTGCAAGAATAAAAAAAAAATATATATATATATATATATATATATATATATATATATATATAAGTAGTTGTAGTGAGTACTTTAAGTAAAAATATATATCATACGCATAATGCGGAATGATATTTACTACGAACATCTTAAGCAGGGAATAGAGCACATAGCCCCAAAGCTAACAGCGCTGTTCAATGCATGCTTAGAACAAGGGCACATACCCGAGCAATGGCGCCGAAGCTACCTGCAACCAATTTACAAAAACAAAGGCGACCCCACAGACCCAGCGAACTACCGCGGGATAGCATTAACTAGCGTAGTCTACAAAATATTAACCTCACTAATTGTGACTCGACTATATAGCAAATGTAAAGATCTAATACCAACGGAACAGAATAGGTTCTTGGAAGGTCGCTCAACTGAACGAGCTCTCAGGGAAGTCCTTCGTCACGTGCGGGAACGTTCCAACGACGGACATATGACCTACGCAGCGTTTATTGACTTCAAAACTGCTTTTGATAGTGCACCTAGAGACTGCCTCCTGAAAATTATGCGACAGCATTTTGGCATCAAAGGTAGAATGTTCAACCTCATGAGAAGCATTCTCACTGCGAATTACATCACAATCAGAAATGGGCCTCACTGTATTGCGCAAGAAGTTAAACATACAATTGGGCTAGCACAAGGCGACACGGCAATCCCTTTCTTATTCATCTTTTATGTCACAAGGTTAAGCCAAATACTTCGAAATGCTAAAGCCCCGCATGTATTCTACGCTGACGATCTTATCATAATGGCCAACTCAAGACCACATCTACAGTTTTACCTAAATGAAATGAGCCAATGGTGCGCACATTATCAGCTGACAATGAATATATCCAAGACAAAAGTCCTTCGATTTTCCCGAGGAAGTCGATACGCCAGTCTTGACCACATCATCAAAGTCAATAACCAAAATATTGAATTAGTAAGTCCATTTAGCTATCTCGGAGTAATCTTGACCCCTGGCCTCTCTTTTACAACACACATAGAGAACAAGCGTGCAAAAGCGATATCGGCCATGACTCTACTCGGAGGTCTTACACAGATTGACACTAAGACTGGAATGAACCTTTTCAAGATAAAAATAGCTCCAATTATAACTTACTGCCTTCGGGCCATTGCACCAAATTGGCACTGGAACTATGCCAGGAGCGAACCTTTGTGGAAGACATTATTTGGGTCGTAAAAGCATAATTTGAACTCTGCCATAAAGATTTTCACCGACGGTCCCGCATTCACGACAGACCGTTGGAGACAAGGAATGCAAGCAAACAGACGCATGCTATAGACTACCTGGCATGGCTACCACCAATATATATGCTTAAAAGGGTACTGTTTTGAAATAGAAGACTGTGGATGTAAACATTGTGGCACATGTAATATTGACCGATACCACATACTGCAATGCAAGGAAATAGAAGCTGGTTCAGTGCATGCAGTAGTGAAAGGTGTTATTAGCCGATATGAATTTTAGGTAGTATCTACCAATTTCTGGTGAAATAAACTTGTATATAATGCGGAATAGGCAGATGTGTCTAGGAGCTATCCGTGCGTTTTTCGAGCAATTCGTTTTTGCGTAGACATCTTCAGATAAGTGCTCTCAAGGGCGGCGGCATTTACAGGTCGTATGCCGTGATCGAGGCTTAGAGAAGGGTGACAATTCGTTAACCCTGGATAAAAAGTTTAAGAGGCTGCCGACCTTACAAATCAGCTGCTTGCTCCGAACGCGACTAAACAAGCGAGTTCCGCTCAAGGCTATGAGTATTGTTCTGTACAAATACATTTAACTTAAAACCCTAGTTCTATTACTAAACGGTCGTGCCGTTTTAGCTTGAAATGCTACGCTGCTCTGCGGCGCCGCCATACCTATGTCATAGTTTCATCGCTGTGTAGACTCAAAGGGCGGCATGCTAAAATAGAGAAGTACAAGGGAGATGGATACTTTTCTCTATATAGCAGCAGCCATTTTGTGACATTATACTTGGAGATTATCAGCCCTGTCAGCCACGGCACAGCGAGATCTAATTACAAACTGGCAGGTCAAACAGAAGCTTTAGCGTGCAACCAATGCGAAAAAGTAACTAAATTAACTACCGTCTATTTTATTTATTGTAGCGGGAAGCTCTCTCGGTTGTTGTTCACGCGATGGGCTGACGAAGTAGCTAACCAATTTGTCATCACAGATTCCAAACTCATAATTGAAAACCATGAAAGAAAATATTGCAAATGAATAACAATACTCTTTCTAAAAACTGCCCATATTTCTAGCAGAGCCTCTGAAGCTGACCTTTGATAGCGCTCGAGGACCATCCACATGCCTGCAAATAGTTCGCAAAGTTTTGTTCGCAACCGGTATTTTCAAGTCAGGTCAGAGGACGCCTTGAGTAGACCGCGCCCGGCACATGCTAGCTACCGCAGTGGAGCTGCGCTCTCCGATTTTGTACGCAATTTTTGTTCTAAAAGAAAACTCCAGATACCAGCAAGTATTAAATAGCTTTTTACGCAGACGACCTTAAAGTTTATAGCGTGCTTGACTCCTCATCAGCGCACACAATACTGCAGTCCGCTGTAAATGGTGTCATCCGCTGATGCACTGACAACGGTAAGCAACTCACCGTTCATGAGTGTCTTTTTTAAAAGACGGCTCCAAGGCTAAACTACTTGCTTAATGGCGTCAACCTGCGTCTGGATCCGCTTTATGGTGCCGATGATTAAGCGGCTCTCATGGAACCCGTGCTGGGCATCTGACAGCAGGTCGCTCTCTCCGCGAAGTCCCGGAGGCGTGCCGGGCTGCGTGATCCCAAAGCGGAATATTCGAATGTCAACCAATTTAATTGTTACGACGTTTCGTAGCTTTTCATTTGAACATTACATAACATTAAGATGCATTATATTAAATTCGTTATTTTGTTCATTTTTTTGGACTTAAATCGGTTTTTCTTTTCAATCCGATTATATATTAATTTGCCTTTTGTATTATTTTTTTATTTTTTTATTAAAGGGTGGAAAATGCATTTACGCACATTTGCTGAACTTCTTGGTGGGTAGTGTGAAACTTGAAACCGGCGGAGAGTTAGACTGCAGCGTCATTTCCACCAGCAGTCACGACCTGTGACGAAAAACCACCTCCCCCAGCCCCGCCCGATTCGAAATTGTCTGGCAAGTACATCGAAGCCAGGAGGGGAATTTATCGTACTCAATCGCGTCCTGAACCCCCGCGTACTGGACCGGAGGGGGTGGGACCGCGCGAATCAGCCGCGCTTGTCGGATTTTCTCCAGGAGCGACTTTTCCCGCATCAGAGCATTTAAGTACTTGAGTCCCTCATTCCAGTCAGACTGGCTGGACATTTTCGTGGTGTTTTTTACCAGCTCCTGCGTAATTCGTGCCGGTACCGGTCCATCCACTCATTAATATTGGCTCAGCGCCGAATAGTTAGCCACTGTGTGATCCACGTCATCCGGCCCTCCGGAAGTGAAGAGCTCACAGGTACCTGTTAAAGATTTACCGATTCTGTACATATGCACCTGAAACTAGCCGTGTCCGGCCAGGATTTACCCCCCCCTCCGGAAGCCCAGTATCAAAGTGGACTCCTAGACACCTGGTAATTTTCGGCGCCGTGATCTGGTGGTTGCGCTTACGGCTTGTCAAATAGAACACTTCGCTTTTCTGTGAGGCAGGCTGAAGACGGTTAGCCTCCATTCGCTAATTAATATTTTCGAGAGCCAGATTTGTTGCAGCCTCCAGGAAGTCCTCTCGGCAAGAAGAGACCGGTACCGTAAGATCATCGGCGTAGGCTATAGTCTTGACTCCATCCGGCATCTCCGAGATCCGCAGAACCCCACCGTAGGCCAGGTTCCACAATACCGGGCCTAGGACGGAACCCTGGTGTGACGTGGTGTGTCTCTCCGTCGCCATAGGTCAGTAACCGCTGGTCTAGATAGGAAGAAAAAATTTGCTTTATGTACATGGATATATGTCGTTCGTCCATTACCTTCATGATGGCCCCCCATTTGGCCGTATTAAAGGCATTCTTTACATCCAGTAGAATGAGAAATACGAACATGCGAGATGCAAGTTCGTATGTAAGTGAAGCTCTAAGCTCACGGCCTGCAAAGCGGAGGACCCGCTCGATGTTGTCAAGGGTGGACCGACCCCGTCTGAAGACGTATTAGCTGTCCGCAAGGCCGCGACTGTCCTTCATTAATGCATTGAATCTCACCAGCAAAATATATTAAAGAAGCATTGCCGCTGCGTCTAGAAAGAGAAAGCATATCGGCCTGAAGGAAGAGTAGCTTCTTCGAGGGTTTTAGTTGAACTCGAAAGCAGCGCGAGGCGAGTGACCTTCCATCGGTGAGGGAATTGAGCTTTGCGTAGACCGCGTATGGCACATCGATCGTAAGCTTATTGGGGCTCCCAGAATCTCCAGCTCGTCCAAGTCAACGCGCCTAGATTCTTGCAAGACATTCAAAACCGCCCTACAAATTGCATCCTGTTGTTGGGCATTATCTCCCAAGGTGATACATTCGCACTTAGAGGCATAGAGGCTAAGGCCTCCCTCTTCTGCAAAAGTTAGCATGTTAATAATATCACACACGACCAGATCAAGCGGACCTCTAATCGTTGCGTCATCTAGGTAGCAAACGTTAAGAGGGCTCTTCAAGCGTGCTACTAAACTGGATACCCCGAAGCTGAATAAAGCAGGTCCAAGCGGATCGCCGGATCTAATTATTATTATTATTATTATTATTATTATTATTATTATTATTATTATTATTATTATTATTATTATTATTATTATTATTATTATTTATTACATGTTAAACGATGTTACAGTTGAGAGGTCTGAACGTATTATTGCAAAGTTTTTTTAAATAATTAGTTCACTCCATGGCGCCTAAAATAGATGCCGCGTTTCCTCTGCAAACGGCCAAGGACAACGCTTGCCTTAAGAATTGACCCTCTCTTCGGTCGTTCGTGACCTCCTAAATTCGCTTACTCAAATCTTTGAGAAATGCTTCGGTTCCCTTGCTGATTGGTCCTAGTGTCTCCATGGCGATAGGCACAAAAATATATCTTGTTTCCAGTCCAGCATATTTAAACCGTTTTCTGGCGCCTGCGTGCTTTGTTACCCACCCCGGCTCAACAGAGCTGTGGTGTAAATAGCCGCGGTTGTGCACGAAACCGTTGCATCCCAAGCTAGGGATTATTATTATTATTATTATTATTATTATTATTATTATTATTATTATTATTATTATTATTATTTTTAAATGTTACAATTGTGCGGTGTGAACGTGTACTCCTTGTCTTCTCCTAGCTCCTAAATATTATTCCATGGAACCGACAATACAGCCGGCGTTTCCTCGGCACACTGCAAGCGACAGCAGTTGCCGTAGAAACTCGCCTTTGCGCCGATTCCCTGTGAGATCTGTAATCCGTTGGCCCAGCTCTCTGATGAATCTCTTGGTCCCCTTGCTTACCGGACCCATTGTTTCTATAGATATTGGCACTATGATGTAACTTGCCTCCAGTTCTTGGTACTTGCATTTTTTCCCATTTTCTGCGCGCTCGGCAACCCATCCCGCTTCTAGTGAACTGTGGCGTATATATGAGGGAGCCACTGTACAGGACACTGTAGCATCCCATACCAAGCATCTGCCGTTAGCCCATAGCGGGATTGTTACACCGTCAGGTCTTTTGTCGTCATGAAGTCCTAATCTGGGCTCGAGCGTGCTTGGTATACCAGCTCTGCGTAAGGCTCTTCTTATAATTGCAATGATTTCAGCGTGTCTAGAACTTCTACCGTGGCTTTTGATGCAGCTAAGAGGGTGAAGTCCATCCTCAGTTACTGTGGTACCACATGCGCGGCAACTGTAGGGGTTGCAAACAGGGGCACCTATTCGAAGAGCTGTTACCATGCGGAATGAGGTGTTGTCCAGCATGGTACCCAGCTGCGGGGAAGGGAGACACTTTAGAAAGCCTCCACTAAATGTGTCCCGTGCTGCCAGAAAGACAGCTTTTTCCACTGGAGATTGGAGGCTGTCTAACAGCTCTCTAGCTGCAGCACTGCATCTGTAGGAGTGCAATGTATGCTGTGTGGGACGTTCTTGCCAGGGGCCTGGTCCAATTGCTTGTCTGGCTATTAGCTCTGCAGCGTCTTTGGCTCTTGTGATTCCTTGGCGGATGTCTGGTGCGACCAACGTTTTTGCGAGTTTACCAAATTCCAATAGAGACGCGGCATAGCACATGGGAGCCAGCTCCGCCGCTGATCTAATACCAAGTCCTCCTTCGGCAATTGGAAGAGTTGCTCTTTTCCAAGTGTTATCATGCAGGTCGACGTTTAATACCTCACCTAAAATGCTTCTTGCGGTATCGTCGTAAGCTTGAAGATCTTCGTGACATTTATTAGCTGGTGAAGTGCGCAGAGTATAGTTAAGTTTTGGCGAGCCCAAGCTGTATCTCCAGATGCACAGAGCTGCTTGCGAATGCATCGCCGTTAAGCGAGAGCGAATTTGCTTCAGTCCAGAGCACTTGTCTTTAAGGGCCTTAGAAATCGATCGCAAGCTTATTGGGGCTCCCAGAAGCTCCAGCTCGTCTAAGTCAACGCGCCTAGATTCTGGCAAGACTTTCGAAACCGCCCTAAAAATTTAATCCTGTTCTTGAGCATTACCTCCCAATGTCTTCACACTTAGACGCATTGAGGCTAAGGCCTCCCTCTTCTGCAAAATTCAGCACGTTGATAATATCACACACAACCAGATCAAGTGGGCCTCCGATCGTTGCGTCATCTAGGTACCAAACGTTAAAAGGGCTCTTCATGCGTGCCACTAAACTGGATACCCCGAGGCTGAATAAAGCAGGTCCAAGCGGATCGCCTTGTTGCACTCCACTAGCTGATAATAGTGGTGCTTTTTCATCCCAGGACAGCAGAGTCGGTTTCTTGTAGCTTTGCCAGGCTAGCGGCAGAAGTTGCGGCACTTTGAGTCTTACCTCATCAAGCACTACATCGCGTCGTATAGTATTGAAGGCATTACGAAAATCCAATTTAACTAGAACCCGTACTGGACCTTCTGCTTCAACAAATGCTCGTACTGCGTGAACTGCCGCTTCTGCACCGCCTTTCACTGCAACGCCTCTCTGACTTGGTGAAATTGCTGTCACAATTGTTGTTCTGGTAATGGCAATGGCTACTTTAGCGACAAGCCTCCTGATTGTAAGGCCGCATGCTATAGGTCTAATAGAGCCGTCTTTTTTCTTTAGCGCTGTCAGATTGGCGCCGTAGAAGATGGGAATGCAGAAATGTGGCAAATTACCACCCAAGGCTGAGCCAGCAAGAGAACGGAGTTCTTCCATTAGCCTCCCAGCCGACGGTACTGTGCTATCGAGCATATCGAGCAGATGCCGAGGACGTAAACCGTCTAATCCTGGGCCTGATGCTAGGGAAAAAGACCGGACGGCGTCAGTAATAAGTTTTTCTGGTACGAGGCATGCTTGCGCTGGTACTGGTGCTTGAAAATTGTTTAAGCGCTCTCTGACCGAATCCGTAGGACGAGGATGCTTGTTTCTCAATTCCTGCTCTGTGTGGCTGTTGAGTGGCGCAAAGAAGTCGGTTGAAAGAAGGCTACGTGCGGCAGATCTTACATCACCTTCTGCTAATTTGCGCTCTGCTGCAGCGGCTCTGTCACGATCAGTGTACTGTTTTTCTGAGTTTTTGGGGGTGCTGCGTGGTTGTTCGTCAAGAAGATTTTCTAGTCGCTTCCACTGCGTATCCACGAGATTTTTTCTAATTATTTGACAAAGTGTGGTATGTTTGGCTTTTCGCTCCGGGATACGCAACATTAGAGTCGGCAACGTTACAAGCCTGACCCAGGACGCGTTGTCTTGCTTTGAATTAAAATTAGCCAAAGCTTCTGTGTATGCTGCGCAACAAACTTCTCTCTTATTATTATTATTATTATTATTATTATTATTATTATTATTATTATTATTATTATTATTATTATTATTATTATTATTATTTTTATTATTATTATTATTATTATTATCATTATTATTATTATTATTAGCCTTTGAGTGAGATTCATCCTACTCTGTTCGCTTTCTATTAATTCATGGCGCCTATGACAGAAGCCACGTTCTCTCTACAAACGGTCAAAAACATCATCTGTCTCAAAAATATTGGCCTCGCGTCGATCGCCCGTAACGTCTTCTATACGTTTTCCGATATCTTTCACGATATTCGCTGTAACTCTGTGTGTGCGTGTCTCCAATGTAATGGGTACAAAGTGGTGGCTCCTTGATAGCTCGAGATACCTCCTTCGTTTTTCAGAATCCCGAGATTCAACTGCGCTGTGGCGTAAAAACGACAAGGCTGCCGTGCATGAAACCGTTACATCTATACAAGGCTTTTTTCCGTGTGACCGCAGTGGAGTGGTAACCCCGTCAGGTCGCAGCTCACTGCTGCGAATGCGAGGAATGTTATTATTATTATTATAATTATTGCGTACTTCGAGTGCATAAGCAGTAAGTGCGACAAACCGCCTTCGTCTAGACAGACCATCGTTATGGCAAAGGTCGCGCTTATAAAAATAAATTGCTTTACGCGATGTCAGTAACACAATTCGAATTCTTGTATAGTAAGAATAGTAAAAACATAGTAGAAAAATTGAGGCATGTCTGCCATCCATCTCCACCGCATGTCATTGTCTGCGTCCTACCGACCGACTTGCGAGAAGCCCTGATGTGAGGTGGCCTACCAGGATAGCCGACTCTGTGCGACAGCATGGCTCTAGGCTATTATTATTATTATTAGGGTGACGCAAAAGCGACCAAAATGTGTTGCCTTTCGCCAACCAGTAAGCAGGACTAGTGGTGGGCCCAGAAGGAGGCAACAAAAACTAACTTAGAACAAGAGTAAGACAAAAAGGCAACCGAATATGTTTATATATATATATATATATATATATATATATATATATATATATATATATATATATATACGTGAACTGTCCTTGCTGGCCAGCATTCGGTCTGAGTCTTGTTCTGCCGAGAGGGTCAACATCATGTATCATCATCATCATCAGGATCATCGTGCCATCCTAATCGCCATTCTTATAACCGCGATCATCAACGCCGCCACAATCATTTGCAGACGCCGCCTGAATGGATGGATGCCGACAAGAAGACGGCAACAACAACAACCACCACCGCTGGCAAAGACGAAGGCGCTGGACACTGGAAGCGAGAAAGACGTATTAGACGACGCGGTCTTTGCTTGGGAGCCATTGTCGCTGCCTGAATGATGCTGCGACTGGGTGGGCCTTGCGTGCCCCTGTTCTGTGCCGGTGGTGGTGGTGGTAGCCTGTCTCTGATCTTGCCTGCTCGTAATAAGCGGTACGCGCTCTGCTATTTCGACTGTACGACGTGCCGGACAGCGAGAGCGAGAGAGAGAGAGGCAGAATAGACAGGGCGTGCCCGAGACGCAGATGGGTAGGGAGTGGGAGGGACAGAGAGAGAGAGAGAGAGAAGCGTGCCCGATTGTGGTGTCCGAGTGCGGACGCACGACAAAGTGGGTGTGGAGCTTGCCGGTAACCTGCTCAAATTGGCAATGCTTGTTGCCTCAGGGGTTGCAAACGCAGAAGTCGTGTCATTCGTAGCAGTAGTAGCAGCAGCAGCAGACGTCATCGTTGTGGCTAGTGGGGTAGTCAAAGTCTTTGGGCTGAGGTGAGACCATTAGCCGTAGTAGTAGTAGTAAGAATCTTCGTAGTAGGAGTAGTAGTACTATTGTAGTAATAACAGTAGGAGCACCAGTTGTACCAGGTCGTGGTTGCAGCCGCGCAGTCAGCCACGTCGAAGGGTTAACGCGCAGCGGGGTATCGTATTGCCTTATTGCCCCCGGGGGTGGATGGGCATGGATGGCGAGACACGGGCTAAACCGAGCTGAACACAGAGGGTCGGTCCGGCGCTTCCACCAGAGCGATCAACTCATCAACCAACAAGATTATTGAGGCATATATATATATATATATATATATATATATATATATATATATATATATATATAAGCCCCAACAATCCGGAAATAGTCAGTTACTTAATAGGCACAGTATAGTCCAACAAAGGTTGTGCTTAGTTTATCTCACGAAATAAGTCTTAGGTGAGTCATTAATAGAATAGCCAGAAAAAACAACAGTATTATCTAGCATTCGGATTTATTTGAGCTTTGTGACGTAGTGGGATTTAGAGATCTGCACACAGAATCCAGTAGGGTTCTAATTGTTTGGCCATTTTAGATAAGTAGAAGGAGGTCTCGAAATAAAGCCTTGAAAAACTCACCTATAACGGCGCGCCGTGACCTATTGCTAACCTATTAATTTGACAAAAACTACTCCTCATTGGATTACAATTTTAGTTTGGCTTGACATATTTTAAGGTTTGGAAGTAGCAAGAAGCTACAAGGGGCCGCTACATCAGGAACGTAGCTACGAAGGCATAGTAAATTGGGCCATAATGTATGCTATTTAGCGACTGTAAATGTGTGAGCCGGGGCGTTGTCATGGTGAAAGAGACACAGTTCAGGCGCATGGATTATTATTCTTCAATTATACATATACATTTCATATTTGTTCACTCAGGTTGAGTAGCGATTATAACCCTAAATTCAAATAAATTATCCTTTAATTATTCTGCTTGAACATTCTCTAGCACTTTTCGCGTTCTTCGATAAACAGCCAGCAGACTCTGGCCACTGTTTTGAATACTGTTTTAACCCGAGCGCAGTGGTGGATCGTTCGCGGTAATGAATCGACATCAAAAATCTCATAGATTTCTTTTTATGATCGACAAACTCTGCTGCAAAGTGTTTTTTTCGTGTTTTTGTTTGATAATAAGCATTGCGGCATTCATATTGCTTACAGGCTTTGTATTTATAATCTTTTGTTTAGGGCACTGATTGACTATTGATTATTTATTCGCTTGATAAGTGTGTATACCTACCTACGAAGACACTATAGAAAGATCTCTACCTTTGTCTAACTCGGTGATTCGCGCATTCACTTTTTGAAATAACAGTGCTTAATCGCGGTGCGGAATTTGTGTTTCTCCATTTTTGCTGCAAGTATCAATCACCACAAAAGTCGTGGTTTGCAGCGAGCTCGTAAACGGATTGTTTGCTTGGCGGATGGCCAAATGGGCCCATGTAAATTCAAATAGCACTCGTCTATTTGGCAATTAGTTACGATTTTTTTCAGACGTACGTATATTGAAAACAATACATATATGACCCTAATATATATATATATATATATATATATATATATATATATATATATAAATATAAACATGGCTAGTAAAATGCTATTTAAATTTGTGGCGATCTCTCATGACCAAACCAGATTGCAGAATATCAATCCCATAAGTAAACCCGGCTAGCGGAAGATGGCAGTACCAGGTACACTAGCATACAGCACACTGAGCTTAGGTCCCCTCACCCATCATATTGCTTGTTAGAACTTAGCGAATTGCCTGTCTGTTGGGCATCCCGTCAGACAGGTTGAAACGAAAAACTAGTATTTCTCGTTTTTACATACAACATAAAATGACCAAGATGATTTTGTTGGTGCCATCAAAAGTTTTTTTTTCCTTTTAGAGAATTCTCAAGTAAACGGAACAGATGATAATCTGAAAAGCTAAGATAAAATATCTCATGAAAGACTTGCGGCAGGCCGCCACAGGTGTTTGCCGACGGGCTGTGATTCATAGTGAAAATACGATCCCTCTACGACAGTGGTACAGTTCGGGACGCTTTATCCAGCCGTGTCAGCCATATTAGGATAGGCGTTCATATATGCCAGCCTTTCTTACGTCTGCCGTGCGGCCAACCTGTTGACTCTGAAGGTCTACTACCGCTACGTCGTGTAAAAAAGCCTGGCAAGCTTACAAGACACGCGGAATCCACCGCCATAGTAAGAAGAGCCCTTCGAAGCAAAGCCCCCTCATTCGCGCTCTGCCAGCGAAAATGCTTTTGCGATATGCGAAAACGTATAGAGGTACAGATATATATTACCAGTGATCGACGCGACGCAAGGCAATGTTCTTGGGACAGATTATGTCTCTGGGCGTTTGTAGGAGGACTAGTAGTCTCTACCATAAGCATTTTTTTAGAAGAAACTAACTAGAAAATGCGGTTCGTACACACGGACACCACGGCAGAAAAGCTTAGCTGCAATTGTGGGCCGGTAGTGTTGGGCTCCAACCCACTGAAAAAACAGTCATGTCCCCATCCCCACACTCAACTGGGAACTGCGCAAGCAATACTTCAAACAATTAAGGGGAGTTAATAGTAGCGTCCTTATATAAGCTGCCCTGGAGTGCCTCACGGGGCCTTGCCAAGTAAAAACGATTTTAGTTTCTTTGGCGTACATAATACGTTCGATTGTACGAGCTATAAGATTCCAGTCATCTCGTGAGTTCATAAGACTACCGTCACTTGCTGTAAACAAGTCACGGTTTGTTAACGACAAAACCACAGCAAACCATGTCACTTGCTGTGGTTAAGTCCGTGCGTAATGAAGCCTACGCCGGGCACAGCACCCTGGAACATCTGCAGAACACCATGATGTACGCTCTTTCTTACAAGTTTTGCGAGGGCAAGCTTCTCCTTCTTAAGTTTTAACTACGTGATTTTGATAAACTATCGACCGGCATTCTCATTTGTATTGTGAGCCTCTGTGTATGCTCATTTTTTCCTGTTTCATAATTGAGACGAAGTTTTAGCAGGTTGCCGTAAAACATTAGGCGTGCCATTCTCCGTTGTTTCGTTGCGTTATTTTAAGTTAACTTGGATTTATCCAGCCCCAGGATAACGTTGCACCGCGCAAAATACATCAATTGCACTGCCACGTGAGACTTAACGACACTTAGCGAGCGTCCTTGTCGTGTCTGCAGCTCCAACCCTCCACTAAAATTACAGAAACAGCATTTTCTTACAGAAGTATTCATTGTTAACTCAATCAATGAGCACCTCTACTCACATGACTGGCTTTACTATACCCCTGCATTGAAGTGCTGATTCGACACAATTGACAACTTGGTCGGTACGGTTGCCCCGCCATCTATGACTGCTCACCATGGAGTCGTGTTAATATCAAAAGATGATCCAAACATGTGCATTGCATACTCTCACTTTTCACAACTATTCTTAGGCGGCAATGTTGTTGTTGTTGTTGTTGTTGTTGTTGTTGTTGTTGTTGTTGTTGTTGTTGTTGTTGTTGTTGTTGTTGTTGTTGTTGTTGTTGTTGTTGTTGTTGTTGTTGTTGTTGTTGTTGTTGTTGTTGTTGTTGTTGTTGTTGTTGTTGTTGTTGTTGTTGTTGTTGTTGTTGTTGTTGTTGTTGTTGTTGTTGTTGTTGTTGTTGTTGTTGTTGTTGTTGTTGTTGTTGTTGTTGTTGTTGTTGTTGTTGTTGTTGTTGTTGCTGCTGTTGCTGTTGCTGTTGCTGTTGCTGTTGTTATTGTTGTTCGTTCTCTTCCTTCTGCACTTGTTGACGGAGAGCCGTCGCGTCGCCTTCATTTCGAACACCACTGACTGATGGGTCGCTGTTGTTGATTTCAGTCGGTGGCGGCCGCTATCTTTGTCGTTGTCGTCGTCGTATCTTCTATGCGTTTCCCAGGTTATGGGTCGCTCTTAGCGACTAAGCCCACAATAGGTCAATACGCACAAAAGATGCGCCAAAAAGAGAGCGCTAAGATACAAAGCAAAAGCTGTGGAAACACTCCTTAGGCTCAAATGAAGTGTTAACATAACAATGAAATGTTTATATTAATATTTCTATTTTTTATAATTAATGATTCGTAATAAGTTACTCAAATAGTAGTTATGCACATTTAAGAGGCGTACTTTTAGACACATGAATGAACCCTTTCTAATTCATGAGAGTGCTCTCTGCTAATGCTCAGCTAAGTGCTGATTTATCGTAATTATGTTATAGGCTCAATACATACGTGTGATGTGATTAAAACTTCACTTAGAGTCTTCAGTGGCGGCGTGGTAGCTATGGTTGTTCTATGTTCGTAAATCTTTGTACAATTCTCTGTGGGTGCTACGCAAACCTGCATGGTACGTTTACTAACCAGCAGGAACGCATCGCCAATTTATTCACGCGCTCACTAAAAATACTTTATGGTAGCTTATACATTTTGTTTTATTTAATTTATTTATAACAAAGACAGATTTGCACATACTAGTAAAATTGAAAACAAATCTTCAGAGCTATCTTTATGACCCAATGTAAGATATTTATTTCGTTTAATAATAAAGTCAGTACAGCAGGACACATCACATTCTTGAAGTATGCAGCAAATTCACTATGCTAGATGCCCTGGCTGAGCCGACTGAAGTTCTTCGTGCACACCACTTGGTTTTTGGTTAGAGATGAGCGCATCAAATCGTACCCACTTCTGAGTTGAAGTTTCAGGATCTTGACTTTTACACCTCTTCGAACGCTTTGACGCCGTGGATTGGATGTCCTTAACAGAGATAGCGTACGCAGCATATTAATTTTATTTTAAAAAAAAGTAAGTAAGATCGGCGTGATTACATGAACTACTACAGAATGCTTTACAATGTACATCAAGAGCATGACTAATAACAATTAGCTGCAAGCGATTGTATAATCATTCCCCGGGTTGCCTTTACTTTAACGAGTCGAAGCCGGTTTATGATTTCCCATAAGCCAAAAACGTATATTCCAAATATTTTGCAGCGCACAGCATGAAAGGTCTGCCAGAACTTGCGCCCACTTGTGGGGGACACAGTGGTTTATAGCCTAACCTATTAAACGTGAGCAGTGACGCATTTTCTTCATGTTTAGACACGGTGTTCCGCACCGGGTAAGAATATATATATATGACAACAAGGAAATGTTTGCCGATTTGAAAGATCCGTGAAGCGTGTACGGTACACATTATGAAAGCCTTTAATATTTTTAAACGAGATAATTTACTGATTATATACAAATCTGCAATTGTATGTTGTTTCACATATTTACAATGTTGCAAAGAAATGACAGTGAGCAGACCTACTACAGCAGCTACCATTGTGTTTGTAACAGTTGCAGCCGGAGCGAAATAACTTTTTTTTCTTAATCTCTGCCCTGGTATCGTTCTTATTCTTTCTCGCCCCTCTAAGGCGATGATCGACCCATTCCCATAAATGTTCTCAAAAATCACTACCAGTGTGAAATAGCGCGTGAAATTCTCTATATGCAATACATTGTGTTGTCTTCTTTCTCGACAAGCCGATTCTTAAAACATACGAAAAAGCGTCCCTGTGCCACATTCGGTTGTTCGATAGACATGTGACCTGATTTAAGATTTGCATTTTGCTGACGGTGAAAGAAGCCTGTAATATGGACAGCCCATTTAATTGTCCAATCCACTTCTGTTAAGTAAGCCGATAGTTGGTCCCTCAGAAAGGAGACCTGACTGCACCCGGCGTTAAAAATGACGTCATCGACGGCAGTACCTAATATTCATGCAGCTTCCCCTGTGATGGGGCAGCAGGTGACTGCGTATAAAAAATATCACAAATAATGTTACCCTTCGCAACTAACATCTGCAGGTCAGCTACTGCAAAGACCAACCCAAGGTGGTATACGTATATATATATATATATATATATATATATATATACGAGGTGTGTTCAAAAAGTATCGCGACTTTTGAATTTTCGCGGGTTACGTATATTCGAATTTCGATTTTTTGTGGCGTTATGTTGGTACTCATGTCTCTCACTTATGCCGACAAGCTCGGCCATTTTGAATGTTCACTTAATTGTTGACAGCTGCTTTGCTTGCACGTGTTTTGGATCGTCTTCGATTTTTACCTATTCAAAAAAATGGATCAAAGAACCTGTATCAAATTTTGTGTGAAAAACGAAATTAAGTGCGCGGATGCATTCCGAATGTTGACTGTGGCATACGGAGAAGCTACCTTGGACCGAAGCAACGTTTATCGGTGGTACAAAATGTTCTCAGAAGGCCGAGAAGATGTGAACGACGAAGAGCGTGCCGGACGCCCGAGCACTTCAACAACAGACGAAAAAATTAATGAAGTGGAGAAAATTGTATTGGCCAATCGTCGAATCACCGTTAGAGAAGTTGCTGAGGACCTAAACATATCGATTGGCTCGTGCCATTCGATTTTTATCAATGATTTGGGCATGAGACGGGTCGCCGCGAAATTCGTACCAAAATTGCTCAATTGCGACCAAAAACAGCATCGCATGAACATTGCTAATGAGATGTTGGACTCTGTCCGCGACGACCCAAATTTGCTCCAGAGGGTCATAACTGGTGACGAATCGTGGGTTTATGGTTATGACGTGGAAACCAAAGCTCAATCATCTCAATGGAAGCTGCCGCACGAACCAAGACCGAAAAAAGCGCGCCAAGTTCGGTCGAATGTGAAAGTTTTGCTGACAGTTTTCTTCGATTGCAGGGGCGTGGTGCATCATGAGTTCTTGCCACAGGGTAGAACGGTCAATAAGGAATATTACCTGCAAGTTATGCGCAATTTGCGCGAAGCAATCCGCCAGAAACGCCCGGATTTGTGGAAGAACAAAAATTGGCTTTTGCACCACGATAACGCCCCTGCTCACACATCGTTGCTTGTGCGCGAGTTTTTGGCCAAAAACAACACACTAATGATGCCACCATGTATATATATACGAGGTGTGTTCAAAAAGTATCGCGACTTTTGTGTTTTTTCGAAAATTATTCATTTATTCATGAATATCTATTTTGTCCCCTTCAAAGTAATCCCCATGAGATATTATACACTTGTGCCAACGGTTTTTCCAATCTTCGAAGCACTTCAAAAAACCATTTTTTTTTATCTTGTTCAGCTCCTCCTTCGATGCCGTCTTTATCTCGTCAAGCGTAGCGTAACGTCGTCCTTTCATGGGCCTCTTCAGTTTAGGGAACAAGAAAAAGTCACAGGGGGCCAGATCTGGGGAATACGGTGGCTGCGGCATCATTAGTGTGTTGTTTTTGGCCAAAAACTCGCGCACAAGCAACGATGTGTGAGCAGGGGCGTTATCGTGGTGCAAAAGCCAATTCTTGTTCTTCCACAAATCCGGGCGTTTCTGGCGGATTGCTTCGCGCAAATTGCGCATAACTTGCAGGTAATATTCCTTATTGACCGTTCTACCCTGTGGCAAGAACTCATGATGCACCACGCCCCTGCAATCGAAGAAAACTGTCAGCAAAACTTTCACATTCGACCGAACTTGGCGCGCTTTTTTCGGTCTTGGTTCGTGCGGCAGCTTCCATTGAGATGATTGAGCTTTGGTTTCCACGTCATAACCATAAACCCACGATTCGTCACCAGTTATGACCCTCTGGAGCAAATTTGGGTCGTCGCGGACAGAGTCCAACATCTCATTAGCAATGTTTATGCGATGCTGTTTTTGGTCGCAATTGAGCAATTTTGGTACGAATTTCGCGGCGACCCGTCTCATGCCCAAATCATTGATAAAAATGGAATGGCACGAGCCAATCGATATGTTTAGGTCCTCAGCAACTTCTCTAACGGTGATTCGACGATTGGCCAATACCATTTTCTCCACTTCATTAATTTTTTCGTCTGTTGTTGAAGTGCTCGGGCGTCCGGCACGCTCTTCGTCGTTCACATCTTCTCGGCCTTCTGAGAACATTTTGTACCACCGATAAACGTTGCTTCGGTCCAAGGTAGCTTCTCCGTATGCCACAGTCAACATTCGGAATGCATCCGCGCACTTAATTTCGTTTTTCACACAAAATTTGATACAGGTTCTTTGATTCATTTTTTTGAATAGGTAAAAATCGAAGACGATCCAAAACACGTGCAAGCAAAGCAGCTGTCAACAATTAAGTGAACATTCAAAATGGCCGAGCTTGTCGGCATAAGTGAGAGACATGAGTACCAACATAACGCCACAAAAAATCGAAATTCGAATATACGTAACCCGCGAAAATTCAAAAGTCGCGATACGTTTTGAACACACCGTGTATATGTATAACAGCGGTACCCCTTCAACCCGACGGGGGCAACAGCAGCCTGCTGGAGTTCCTGCTATAGCATTGTTGTTCATATTCAAAACAGAAACTCCAGCAGGCTGCTGTTGCCCCCGTCGCGTTGAAGGGGTACCGCTGTTATATATATAAATGTGTGTATATATATATATATATATATATATATATATATATATTCAAAAAACGTTGGGTTAACAAAGATGGCCTGTTGCGGAATGCTGAAGTTCAGTGTAGGTGTTATCATAAAAACGAAATGTGTGGCATTGGAAAAGCACGGCTTTACTGCTTTCGTAGGAATATGCATTAGTAGTCGATGAATAGCGCCGGTGATATCGATTGTCGGTGGAGTAATTAAGAAGATAGTCAGAACGGCTCCGGCAATTAGGTTAGCGCCAGAGCATATCTGTAATAATTGCGAAGTGAGATAAAACGACCTTCTACCGTTCATACAATTCAATATGGATTTGCAAGACATTCGAGGTTGAAGAGCGCTTTTAGGGCGCTTATTTCGAAGATGCTTGTCTACAGCGTTTAGGCTTCCTAAACATTTTTTGTAGAGGGAGAGTTTGTAGACACCGAATATATATATCGCCTTTAAAAAAACATTTTTTTTGTGCCGGCGGCAATCATGTGAGTTTTTCTGCGATAGCCAGTGCTATCGAGTAGCAGTTGTTTTGTCAAAACATTTTTTGTAAGGTCGAATGAATTTTCATTTTATATCACTCAGTTTTGTAGGTCTGAACACGCATGTATGTCTGCGCTTATTTCGTCATTCTTGGTGCAACCCTACCGAAAACGCTACTAAACTTAGACATAGCAAACGCAACGAGACATAGGGAACGCAACGACGTTAGGAGCGGATACTGTGCAAGCCATTACCGTTGGCTAGGCTGGGCTCTTCCGGATTCCCATCTCGGGTCACTAGCTAAAACAAGAATAACCAGTGGTGCTTAACGATTACTAATGAATGGTGGTACTTCAACGCAATCACTCCAATCTGCAGCTGCACCACCACCAACAACAACAACAACAACAATAACAACAACAACAAACACTCTGACAGTAACAAATACTCTGACAACAACAGCAATATCAGCAACCCCGCCGTCACCACCACCACCACGATAAACGAACATGAGAACATCGCGGCTGCAGTGCCAGCAATATCATCTAAAGTAGTCATACCACAATAACAGAAGTAAGGCAAACGACGTTAACGATCGCAGCAACCCCACCGATAGAGCAGTAATACACACAACGACAAGCGTACGACCCACAACAGCAGTGATGGTGGTAACATAATCAGAACCCGTTGGTAGAGGATCTGATTATTAGTTGCAACGGCTACACTACCTGCGTCTCGTTGCGCGCCAAATCCGCTGGGAAATCATGTGAGAGTCAAAGTCAATCAGAATCTCAGTGTTTGCTACGTAATTTCGTGTAGCCCGAGACCGGCCCGGTTCTATTGGCCCGGTCCGTTACTTGCGCGGCGTTCTACGCTCGTTTATAGGTTCGTTCATAGCTGTCCGGCTGCTGCCGATCGGCCTCACCTGCGCCAGAACAAAGTTCAGTCTCACCCTGATGATAATGTCGATGATCGATAGTTCCCGATCGATAGTTGTGTCGCCGCTTACGCTGGCCTTCGTCCATCTCCCGCCCTATCTTCCCTCATTTCAGATTGTTCCTTTCTGTCCCGTAGCTAGATCTACGCTCTGTGACAATACACAACTTACAACATTGCTGCAACATTGTTTCTTAGCAAACGATTGGCAACTAGGCCAGTCACATTAACGTTGTTGTTGGCTGTTTTCTTTTTGTTATTGTTGTGTGTGCGGGGTTCGTGTGGTAATTTGTTTGGTGTCGTTGTTACTGTAGCTGTCAACAAAGTCTCTCTTTTTCTCGTCCTGTACAGGCGGCTGCATGGATTGCTTGTGACGCAATTCTTAACGTCACGAGAACGCCCATTACTAAGCCATTAGCGTTCATTTACAACACTACATACGCAAAGCAAAATAAACATGACACAAGCTGTCATTTTCATGTACTGCCTTCACATTTCAATTTGAAGGAACTCAATTTGGCAGTGAAGAAACCAACCCGGCCAGATAAATTGCGTCAGTAAATATGCCGAAAGTACATATACACAAACGCACACTAGATAGCAAAGCAGTTGTCAACCGTATATATATCAATGCCATGCATACCTAATATAAATTAAATAAATGAGATGATGAGTAGTTTTATTTTCAAAAAAACATTAATTTCGAAGTCTAACGTTTTGTTTACTGTGTCATCAGGCTTTGATGCAGCAAAATATTATCTTCAAGCTTATCTCCGATACCATACCGACGGCCGTATTGCCGCTCAACTTGAAGGCATACAGTGCGATATTTTCGCGACCGAAACTATATTCGAGTACAGATCTCTGAGTAACCACCAGTTGGTTGCCCTGTCCGACAAAACTATAAATACGAATGTTGAGACGTCTAACCGATATTGGGATATATTTAGGAGCGGTGGGATTATATTTAGGATATATTTGTTATGCATGCAAGTAATCAGAAACATTTCTTCGTGACAACACGATGGAACAAGTCATGTGGCACGTCAGCTGTGCTAATTATGGCCTCATGACGTCTACTAGTGCTTCATGCGCGCTTTGAAAATCGAGTTCTATCTCTTCCGTAAAGGTTGTAGAAAGAAAATATCGCATTTTTATAAAAATAGTAATAACAAATACAATACATTGTATGTTTATGAGCATACACATTTTGCTTCTCTACCTTAAAACAGGCTGTCTGTTTTTGGCGTATTGAGATAAATTAATATATTCATATATTTGTTATATAAATATATATTAATCTGTTAATTTAATAATAATAATAATAATATATATATATATATAATTATAAATGTCAAGTTTAGTACGAGGTGTGTTCAAAACGTATCGCGACTTTTGAATTTTCGCGGGTTACGTATATTCGAATTTCGATTTTTTGTGGCGTTATGTTGGTACTCATGTCTCTCACTTATGCCGACAAGCTCGGCCATTTTGAATGTTCACTTAATTGTTGACAGCTGCTTTGCTTGCACGTGTTTTGGATCGTCTTCGATTTTTACCTATTCAAAAAAATGGATCAAAGAACCTGTATCAAATTTTGTGTGAAAAACGAAATTAAGTGCGCGGATGCATTCCGAATGTTGACTGTGGCATACGGAGAAGCTACCTTGGACCGAAGCAACGTTTATCGGTGGTACAAAATGTTCTCAGAAGGCCGAGAAGATGTGAACGACGAAGAGCGTGCCGGACGCCCGAGCACTTCAACAACAGACGAAAAAATTAATGAAGTGGAGAAAATTGTATTGGCCAATCGTCGAATCACCGTTAGAGAAGTTGCTGAGGACCTAAACATATCGATTGGTTCGTGCCATTCGATTTTTATCAATGATTTGGGCATGAGACGGGTCGCCGCGAAATTCGTACCAAAATTGCTCAATTGCGACCAAAAACAGCATCGCATGAACATTGCTAATGAGATGTTGGACTCTGTCCGCGACGACCCAAATTTGCTCCAGAGGGTCATAACTGGTGACGAATCGTGGGTTTATGGTTATGACGTGGAAACCAAAGCTCAATCATCTCAATGGAAGCTGCCGCACGAACCAAGACCGAAAAAAGCGCGCCAAGTTCGGTCGAATGTGAAAGTTTTGCTGACAGTTTTCTTCGATTGCAGGGGCGTGGTGCATCATGAGTTCTTGCCACAGGGTAGAACGGTCAATAAGGAATATTACCTGCAAGTTATGCGCAATTTGCGCGAAGCAATCCGCCAGAAACGCCCGGATTTGTGGAAGAACAAAAATTGGCTTTTGCACCACGATAACGCCCCTGCTCACACATCGTTGCTTGTGCGCGAGTTTTTGGCCAAAAACAACACACTAATGATGCCGCAGCCACCGTATTCCCCAGATCTGGCCCCCTGTGACTTTTTCTTGTTCCCTAAACTGAAGAGGCCCATGAAAGGACGACGTTACGCTACGCTTGACGAGATAAAGACGGCATCGAAGGAGGAGCTGAACAAAATTAAAAAAAATTGTTTTTTTTAAGTGCTTCGAAGATTGGAAAAACCGTTGGCACAAGTGTATAATATCTCATGGGGATTACTTTGAAGGGGACAAAATAGATATTCATGAATAAATGAATAATTTTTGAAAAAACACAAAAGTCGCGATACGTTTTGAACACACTATGTATACGCCACAACACTTTTTTACTTGCAGGTCGGATGGTGTCTACTGTTTGCAGATCGGACACTGCCATGAGCCAGAGCATTTGAGGTGTCCTACAGCACAACGTGACCCAAACGGCCAGAATCCAATTGCGCCCTTGGCAGTAGTGTTGCACAACATACAGATGAATGCGTTAATGGTACATCGCAGAATTGCAATATTACATATATGGCGTAAACGGATAATCTAGCCGTTGCAGTCTCATATTGGAACGAAAGATTCGCGAGAACAACTGATTAAATCATCATCTTATTTGTTTCACTCATATTGAGTATGCATATAACATATATAGTTATACAGATTATACAATTATACAGTCAGCTGCTCGCGGCATGTTAATAACTGATAAGAAAGGATATCGCATTTATGTTTGTTCCACACGGTTTACATCTGGCTCTGCAAAAAACATTCTGGCAGTCCGTATCATTTCTCATACAAAAAAATGACAAAACATCTTAGCTTATACCATAAGCTAAGATATAGCTACACCAGAAAAGTAGAAATTGACCTTTCCCGGTGCGTGTGACTCCGGAATCAAATCCAAATTAATTTAGCAAGCAAGTTAGCTTAGTGTCAGCATCACTGCATTCCATTCGCGAGGTTGTGGGTTCAAGATTTGAATTGGCTTAAACTTTTCACAGCTTCCAATTAAGACAAGATTAAACCCGAAGTGAGCTATAATGGGTCATAGTCGGGCAAACAACGGAAAGCAAAGATGTTTTAATAAAAGAGGCGGTGCATTATCGTTCCACTATTATATTAGAATCATCTCAGAGTGCCAGAGAAGATATTGTCGGAGATTTTGCCTAAATAGAACTTTTCACGCTATCTGCTCCCCTAGTTACTTTTTCTTCTCAACAAAACGACTTTTTAAAAACCACAAAATTATTGGCCATTTTATTTCTGTGAACTACGTCCTTCTATCAAGTGCAAAATTTAAGACATGATTTACTAAATTTAGTTTAGGTGACAATGGGATAACATTATGGGCCTTACACTCGAGAAGAGGTTAACTAAGATAATTTCAGTGGGCGCAACTTAGTGGTTTTGAAGGACTAAGTGCATCTTTTGTCGACACTGGAATAAATTTAATAAACGTATTTTATTTGCAGTGCATCACTATATCAGCGAAATAGCAAGGTAAAAAACAGACGGATTGATATTTTTATACGATCTAACTTTAACCCTAACCTGTAGTTAAAAAATAAATAAAAATATACGAGTTTATTAGTCACGCTGACATTGAGCTGCGACTTCAAATGTTGGATAAACAGATTATATGCTTAGCATACATACCTATCACACACATGTAACCCTTCTCTATCAGGAGCACTTAGAGGGACAGGATACGCAGACATGAGTTGAGATATCTAGGGATTCTTCAGCAGGCCTTATAAGACCCTTAGATAACATAATACCAGTGTAAGTGGTGAATAACCACAAATATGGACTACATACATATGTTCATATTGGTGTGCGGCTAAGGAATTTTTGTAGCCGAGTGTCAAACTCCTATATTGCTCATATAGAGGAATGGCACGAGCTTCGCAATGCCATCTACACATGCCATTGCAATTATTAGGCCGTCGCTCCCAGATAAGGAAATCGCCAGTAATACACAATGTGAATAAAAGCCGCGGAAAAGAAAGGCCTTTTATCGTTCCGACAAGTGCTACTGCTTTTGCTGTGAGAGTTTTTTGCTTGATTCACGTGTGCTTTTCGGAAAGAGTGTTTGGCCTAATCGAAACGCATTTGCCACGACACTAACCATGGCGCTGTGCAGGGAAAATGAACGAGTATGGTGTAGACTTACGGTTATACATAGATGTGATGAGCTCATAATTTGCCTTGAGAGAATAAATAAGCGTTACACACGTTAGTGGAATTTGCACGAACGGAACAGTTTGTTGCTTAGTAAGATGGAACACGTTAAGGTGGTTGCTGATCAGTATGTTACAGATTGGCATGGCTATAATCATCGCAAGACAGATTTTTTTTACTGTAACAGCTAAATAAGCGGGGTCGTGTTTTTTTAATCCAGTAATTACGATATAATCACCTGCCCACAAAATTGTCGACGTCTCTTTCCAAACCTGAGTAAGCGAATATATTGATAGTGGAGAGCCCACCTCTATGTGAATTTGCACTCGGTCCACCGCCGTTAGAGTAAAACGTTGGCGGCGACGGAATAGTGCGTATCCAAAATCCATATTCTTCAAGGGATTTGGCAAACGGCAGTCCGTCCAAGGCGCTGCAGTATCAAGCCTACAGTTCAAGTGTCCGGTCAGGAGAGCTGCTACACCGTTTGGCATAATCGGCGCGGCCAATATTTTCTAAGATCTAATTAACGGAGTCACGGCTGCCACTACCGAACACTCCAATTAGAATAATTGGAGGGCAATAAGGGTGACTGCCTGTGGCCCGTAGGATCCTCAAAGCCCTTTATAGATTTCATGCGCAATCCAGCTCTAGGCAATTCAACTCAACAATTGGTTCAACCCACAGCGCCAGCTCTGCTTATTTAGCAGCGTTCTTCAATTTTGAAAGAGCACTCACACCTGTTAAACGTTTGAGATAAGACTAAGGCTATGTGCGCCCTAATACTTCTAATCAGTTGCTTTTCGGGGGTGAGACTAAAAATGTACGCTTGCTATCCTGAGGTAATCTTCGGAAGGAACCAATTACTAGATGGTTCGATTCTTTCCCTTTCGCCCCTATACCTAAATAAGGCTATCGATGTGCACCTCAGAACAACTTCAAACGTCCGCCTGAGTTTCCCTGGCTTTATCTTGACTAAGCATAGCACACTATCTGATTTCACTGCTGTCCACTACCCTTATGCTTATAATATCTTCCAAGTTCCAATTCAGGTGTGCGCGATAAAGTAGACTGCGCATACACGACTCGGCTAAATCTGTATGAATTGTGATAATGATTTTAAATATATATATATATATATATATATATATATATATATTAAAAAAAAAAAAATATATATATATATATATATATATATATATATATATATATAGCTGTTTCAGCATTCTAGATATAAATCAGCCGCTGTCTGCAAGTTTTTCTCCGATTGCTACAGACGAAACAATCCTAGACGCCTCTAACATGTAAACAACGGTGACTACGACGACACGAGCACAACAACAGCAACTAAAGCAGTTGCAAGCGTTTTGCAAGTTCATGTGTGTGTACAGGGTGTTTAACGATTAATAATAATACATAATAACATTTACTGGAAAATGCGGTTTGCGCACGCGGACACCACTGCTGGAAACTCGCCTGGAACTGTGGACCGGTACTGTGGGGCTCCAGCCCACTAAAAGCGAGTCATCTCCCCATTCTTCCAACCGACCGGGAATCGCATGGGCACGTAGTTCAAACAATCGGAGTAAGTGTAAGTCTACTCGTGGCTAGCTTCTTCACCGAAGGCCTGAGGGGTGCGTGTCGTACGAGGGTAATTTGCTAAAAAAGGAAGTATATTCCTAAAAAGTTTCGTCGTTTCTAGCCACTGGGGAAAATATTCCTACATTAGCTTGCAGATGTTGGGCAGGTTCGTCCCTAGCGTATTCAATGTCTTGTGAAAAACGTAGCGGAGGCACGCTGCTCCGCCCATGCTGGACACCTCAGAATCGTGTGTTCTCGACGCTGCAGTGGACGTACGTGGGGCTAGGAGCCTTCCCGATTCATAACAGGTAGGACTTGAAGTCCGCGTGTCCCGTCAGGGCCTAGTTGGTGTGGAAGTTTAGTTCTCCCCCGGACCAATTTATTTAGTCATTGATGCTTGGTATAAGATTCCGGAGACTGGCGTTTGGAGCCCACAAAATTGTCGACGTCTCTTTCCAAACCTGAGTAAGCGAATATATTGATAGTGGAGAGCCCACCTCTATGTGAATTTGCACTCGGTCCACCGCCGTTAGAGTAAAACGTTGGCGGCGACGGAATAGTGCGTATCCAAAATCCATATTCTTCAAGGGATTTGGCAAACGGCAGTCCGTCCAAGGCGCTGCAGTATCAAGCCTACAGTTCAAGTGTCCGGTCAGGAGAGCTGCTACACCGTTTGGCATAATCGGCGCGGCCAATATTTTCTAAGATCTAATTAACGGAGTCACGGCTGCCACTACCGAACACTCCAATTAGAATAATTGGAGGGCAATAAGGGTGACTGCCTGTGGCCCGTAGGATCCTCAAAGCCCTTTATAGATTTCATGCGCAATCCAGCTCTAGGCAATTCAACTAAACAATTGGTTCAACCCACAGCGCCAGCTCTGCTTATTTAGCAGCGTTCTTCAATTTTGAAAGAGCTGCAGTGGACGTACGTGGGGCTAGGAGCCTTCCCGATTCATAACAGGTAGGACTTGAAGTCCGCGTGTCCCGTCAGGGCCTAGTTGGTGTGGAAGTTTAGTTCTCCCCCGGACCAATTTATTTAGTCATTGATGCTTGGTATAAGATTCCGGAGACTGGCGTTTGGAGCGCCCTCATCCAGGCCGCCCCACTCCTCCTCCTGCCATAGGGCGATGCTCTGTTGTTGCTCTTCTTCCTTCTTAAATGCAGGGTCCTCCCACAGGCAGCGGCGCTTTTCCGCCTTCGGATCCCAGGGAACCGTTCCGACGAGTAGAAGCGCCGCCACTGTGCTCACCGTCCGGTAAGCCATGATCACAGTAAAGGCTCCGACCCGTTGAGCCCGGCGCCGGCGACATCGGTTCGTTACAGTTGTTACAGTGTTAGCAGGCCTGACCGGAGCCCCGTATAGGCCTACTGACTTGGCCAAGGACATAATGATGGGTCGCTTGAAATTGTGAGTTCCACACTGCCGTGGCTTTTACTACGACGGCCGGTGTGCATCATGCATTCTACGGGCTATTTTCTATAACAAACCGTTATCGCTGACAGTCCAGCAAAGCAATAATGGGCACAATTACTTATTAAACTTTAAACGCATATCTATATTAAAATATTATTATTAATCTTGCAGAGTGGTTCCTCATCTGCGCTCGTGCGTTGTCTTGATGGAAGAATTAAGAGACGTTTGCCCAGAATTCAAATTTATCGCTCGGACTTTCTCGGGGAATTTCCTTAGTTTTGCAATACGATTCCTTATGGACCGAATAACCGGATGGCAAGCATGTGTGGAAGATGATTCCCTTGTAGTAAAAAAAAATAGTAAAAATCTGCTCTCTCTGAACTTCTTCGATCGACTCTTTCGTTGAAAGCATCACTGGGAGGATGGTTTGATGTCGTAGCCATTTAACAATGACCCGTCTCCTATAACCGCTCGAATCTTAACAATTCAGCGTCTTCTGGTACCGTCTGAAGGATTAATTCGGGCACTACCCGAAAATTATTTTGGGAACAAACTTGACTGCCAGTTTTCTGGCGCATAAACTATTGCACAAGACTATTACAACTGATTCACGAGAAATCTGAAATATCTTAGCTACCTCTCTGATTCAGCAATCGTTCTGTGCGATATTGCAATCGTTTCAGCGTTTTCTTCTGCTATTGACGTCAAAGGCTTTCTCGAGCGGAGGTCACTTTAATCTCACCTCCGTCACGAAATCGGCAGTCCCACCAATAAAAAGTTTTTGGTGACAAGCTTGACCACCATAAGCAGCTCGTAACCTGTCCATCATAGAACATATGATTTCGTTTTAACAAAAAACTTGATGCTGGCTCGTTGCTTCTCCTTTTTGAATGTATTGTTTATTAACCAATACTTGGTTTATGCAAATATGTGCTACAGCTCTTCTAAATAACTTTCATTTCATCATGCTTCTCCATTTTCACCTTATCAAAATCGTCGAACCTCGTTTCTTCACATATTTGGCGAAATGTTGCCTGTGTGTAGCTGATGAATTGGCTCTTCCATGCAAAACGAGCCGGTATATCTTAGCTGTTTCGGTTCAATTTTTAAAATTTAACGAACTAGGACTAAACGACCCGTTCTTTACGTGCTTATATCGGGACGATTGTTGTTCCTGTACTTTAGGATTGGATCAAATATGTACCGTAGAAAAAAGACAAAATACCTCCGTTCGGCGAGGCTCTCGACGACGATAACGGGAAGAAACGTTGAAAATGTTAATTTTCTGGAAATTATTTTTTTAAATCGAAAATCATTGCCAGTGTTATAAAATGTCGGTTAAAATTCTTGCAACTGATTTACAAGATATATTCAATTCCTGAGCTATACTCCTGATAGTCATTCAGCGACGGTTGAGCTCGATATCACGAGTTTTTTTTACGTTTTTTTTTTGTTATTGCCGTCGAAGGCCTTCCCAAACGACGGTTTTCCAAGAAACTCTAGGGTCTAGTACAATTCGGTAAAGATTTTTTTCCACTGAAAAAAATAAGTGAAAATGTCTTTCTGGGAGTGAGAGCAAAATACCAAAAGTGGTTGTATCAAAGTTTTTATCCTAAAATATTTTCACTAAATCTGCAATTGCAAAAACCCCAGTCATCTTATCGACAAGCCAATTATACTTGCGTGTTTCGAAAAAAAATCTTGAATGTTTTTTTTTTTGCGATTCATATGTGTTGGTTTTAGGCTCAATGACCCATTTTTTAGAAGACATTTCCGCCCCTTGTTTTATTGGAAAAAAAATATTTTTTTGCGGAGCTGTTCAAAACCCTAAACTTTGTTGAACGAATTCTGGGAGACCCTATATATGTATATATATAAACATATATACGTGCTTGTATATATATATATATATATATATATATATATATATATATATATAAATATATGTATATATATATATATAAATATATGTATATATATATATATATAAATATATGTATATATATATATATAAATATATGTATATATATATATGTATATATATATATATATATATATATATATATATATATCTCTCTCTATGTGTACGTAGCTCGTGTGGCCGTTGGTATTTCATTGTTGGTGCCTGGCGCCGCGCGGTGTTTTAGCTGTTCGCCAGAGAACTGGCGAATCGTCAATGATGGTTGAAATGCGCTGCGGTGACAGCCTGTTCTGTGTGTCTGTATGACGACGATGATATGTATGATGTCGTCGTTGTCAACGACGACGACAACGACAGCGACAAAGAAGAAGCCGAACAGCAGCCAAGACAACAGCCGACAGTAGTTCTGTCGGCCGAGCTATAACTTATTGATGTGTGGCGGAATAAATTACGACGACATGAGCCATCGGAGCGTTCCTCCCGCCCGCTCGCCGCCCGCCTCTGCCGCATTTGCCTTCGCATCCTTCGTACTTCCTGTTCCTACTCTTTACCGTCGGCTTCTCTCGTCCCCACATCCCTGTTCCCACATCTCTGTTCCCCGTTCCCACATCTCTGTTCCCCGTTCCCACATCTCTGTTCCCCGTTCCCTTGGTTTCCCGATGGCCTTCAACTGATGGGTGGGCAGTCTTGTTAGTCACCGCCGCCGCCGACCCTGCAGGCCGAACAACCGTCAGACGAAACGGTGCGGCGAGCCGTGGTGACGGCGGATACAGCCGCCTCTTCGAAACTTTTTTCCCAGAGCCAGACTCTCGCTCACCTCGTCGTTCGACGACGAACCTCCCCTTTCCTTGTTCTCTTCCCTTCATCACATCCATTGATGGTTGGAAAGCCATTGACAGCAAGCACCTCGAACGATGGAACAAGCGTATGTGACGCGTTCGAGCAACTTCGCCAACCAACCTCTCTACGTCGTTCTCCCTGAAGTTCTCTGAAGGTGGGCGATGCAACATCAGCACAGCAGCAGCAGCTTCTGCCTCGGCAGCAACGACGATGATGGCGTATGATATGAAAGCGCAACCGTCCCGAATACCAACTGATACGCATAACTACTAGTGACATGCACCTACGTATTGTCCTAGCAAGTGACAACCTCACTTGCTAGGTTAGACCAACTACACTGTCGGGCATGTCTGGTGTATTTTTCTTCGTGATTTTGTCTTAAAGCTGTCCACAGCAAAGAAACATAGTAAATACCTGGCGGTATCCCCAAAGTTTATTGCAAGCAAGGCATATTATTCCTAAAAAAAAAAAAAGAATTTAACTGCTTTTATTACTTAATAAACCGAGCAAGAGTGTGCTTAGTAGCAAAGCCTTTGACGCCGGAGTGGATTAAAAATCAGCCATGACATGAAAAAAACGTACACGGGCATTAGCCGTACGAAAAAAAAAATATTTCGAGCCGAATGAAAGATTCAAGAGTTGTTTGCCCAGAGTTCAGGCCTCTTACGTCGGACGTTTTTGCGAATAGCAAATTCGTGGAAGAGAATTCCCTTGTAATCATAAAAACAATCAAAAGAACCTTAGTATCCACCCTGTTCGAACTTATTTGATCGACTCTCTCTTTGGAAGCATTGCCGGGAGAATTGTGTTTTGGTTTCGATGTCGTAATCATATATTTATATATATATATATATATATATATATATATATATATATATATATATATATATATATATATATTCAGAACGTGGTTTATTTGAGAAACTGCATTGTTTGCAATTGTTTAAGTTGTCGAAAAATGACATTTTATAAAATAGAGTGGATTTACATAGTCACATGGTCATATATACAAGTGTGTACACAGTATACCGGTGATCCAGCTCTTCTGTGTGATACAGTATTGTAGCAAGGAAATACGCTCAACATAACAGTATTGCCGACCCTTTGTATGGTCAATAAATTAACATCCCTTAAGCCCTTCACTTCCTAATGCCTGCCAATACCCTCATTAGTCTGTTATGCTAGAGCAGAGAGCAAGATAAATTTTGAATTCCCGCGCAGAAACACTCACTGAGGAGTGAGATTTTATGCATCCTGGTAGCGCGTTCCAAATATGCGGCAGCCGGCACAATATAGAAAATGGAGCCTAAGCTTATTCCTGGTCCGCGGTACCACAAATACTGTCGCTCTACGTAGCCGCCTTCTCCGCCTAGGCACTAAGGGAAATACTATATCCGCCTGTAGTAAACCACGATAGTTTTGAAGACAAGCGTGTTCTACTCTAAGAATATAAATGTTTGAGACTGGTAAAGAGCCATGGGCAGCGAACAGACCACTAAGTGACTTGTAGCACCGTCGGGAGCAGACGACACGAAGTGCATTATTTTAAATCGCTTGAACCGTTCGAAGAATGCCTCTCTACCCACCACCTCACAGCAGCATTCCATAACATAACATAGATAAAACATGGCTTTGCAGACAGTTAAAAGTCCCTGAATTGGAACCCCTACCTGCCTTACCATTTTGGCATTCATTGTTCTAAGTGAGAATACCAGGACAAATGTCTATGTAATACCGAACCAAGACACCTTACCGCCTGAAAACGATCTACCGAATTGGCGTCCAATCGAAAACTATTGGACAATTGAAGCAGTCTTCTAGCAGGTTGAAACACTAAGATATTGGTTTTGCTCGTGTTCATAACCAGTCTGTATTTATTGAAAACCTTAACGATTTTTTAACCGACTTAAGTGAAGTATTATTGTCACTAGAAACGTTAGCCGGGTCGAGCCAAAACAAGATCGTCGTATCGTCAGCAAAAACTATCGCCTTTCCAGGTCATCGTGTCTGATTCTCAAGAGTATGAAGTTCAATAATATTAGAAACATAAATGGACCAAGAACGGAGTCCTGCGGAGTCCTAAAGCCAACAAGCTGCCAAATATATTAAATAGGTCCAACCTTTACAAACTGACTTCTATCCATAAGATAGGATTAAGACCGGCTAATTATATATATATATATATATATATATATATATATATATAGAGAGAGAGAGAAGAAGAAGCAATTAATAGTCTGTCGAAGCATGTTAGAGAGTCGTTGAACATTGCACGAGGTTTTTTTAGCTGATATTAAGCCACTCCAGCTCTCAGCACTGGTCAAAAAGTCACCCAAAATCTCTTAGCACGTTAGCAGAGGCCTTTATCAAGCATGATAGTATCAAACAAAGCGCCCTTTCCAGTATAACAAAGTATAACAAACAAAGCGCCCATTCCAGCCAAATATCTGTCAGTGAAGTATCGTCGAGCGCGGCGTATTGCTGTAACTAAGAAGGCTTCTGCGTTGCCTTTCGCCACAAAGGAAAGGCATTTACGCTACTTCCCAGCTGCTGTCGTTTGACAAAAGAGCGCCAAATGATGAAAAAGTGTTTTCGCCTTGTTTATTGGTCTTTTTCCTCCGGGAGAAAAACGACCACTTTAAATATGGTTGGTTGGCTCGGAGCTGGGAGCATTAGACCCATTATGGCCTCAACCGCTGTAGGCGAGCAAAGTGGCCAGCAATAGTGTTTCGAAGCAAGTTAGAAATGCAGCTGAGAACACTGCACACCGTTTTTTGGCTCAAAATTAGTCACCCCTCTCGAAAATAGGGCTAGTCTTTGACCAACGTGGCCTATATATATATATATATATATATATATATATATATATATATGCAAAGTCGAGGTTTCCACATATACACTTATTATCAACTCTCAGCACTGGTCAAGGGGTCACCCAAAAGTGCCTAGCACAGCGTTAGCAGGGCTGAGGCGTTGATGACGAGGCCTTTGTCGAGCAGGGTAACACCATAATAAACAAAGCGCGTACTGTTGTAACCAAGAGGGCTACTGCTACTTCCCAGCTGCTTTCGTTTGTCAAAGTAACTGAACCTCAGGAAGTGCACGCGTCTTTGACCTTCACCATTAAATGAGCAAGAAACTTTAGAATATAACGAAGAAACAAAAACGACGACTAGAACAGGCGTCACAAACCCACATCACTACCCCAGTCCCTAGTAAGATTAATATTTCCAGAAGAGGAATATAAATAGGAGGCTTTATTTCGAGCTATTTCGAGGAAGCTATGAGGCTTGATATGTCCTATTACTGGATCTGTCTCCTGCTGGCCATTATTGAGGACTGCACTGAGTGAACCTGGATTATATATATATGTGTATATATATATATATATATATATATATATATATATATATATATATATATATATATATATATATATATATATATATATATATATATATATATCAAGCAAACGTGTATTTTTGCCACACTATACCGTGCTCATACTTCCTCATACTTTCTTATCTAGGATTTCTTCAGCACAGGAATGTTGCAGCGGGAAAACGCTTAACCATATTGACAAATATAGCCGCGTCTTTAGACTGAAAATAGGCATTGACAACAGCCTTAACCTCCTCATTGCTGGAAAAACGCTTTCCACCGAGACTATTGTTCAAACGTCCGAAGAGGAAATAATCAGAGGGGACCAGGTCTAGAAAATAGGAAGGTTGCTCAAAAAGTTCGAACCTAAGTTGGGCCAGTTTTGCCGATGCTAACCGCGATCTGTGTGCAGGAGCATTGTCCTGGTGAAACAGGACAACTTTCTTCCGGCAAAGCGGGCCGTTTTACGGGCCGTTTCCATGCTGACACGATGCGGTGGTCTTGCATGGTGGGTGACTTGCGAGTTTTACTTGGGTTTATGCTACTCAGTCAGATGCTACGTGTATCGTCTGCTCGTGTTAAGGCCAACTGTCAGGCCGTGGGGATCCTCTCTCTGGTTTGTTTGCAAGTGCGGATCGTTCAAGCGAGATAATTAGTCATCATCATTTATTTATTGCACCATATATATGGTATATATACATATTTGTTTTGCTGCCAAAAACGTTAAATCTCGAATATTTATATAGATTCGCTATGTTAGCACTTTGGAGTGAACAATGGTTTCCGCGCGAGCGTGTGATTACGGGTTCTTTAACCCGGGGTTAGCCCAGTTCAACAATGTGCCCCGAACAGATGCTGCATTTCCTTGAATATCGAGAAACAGCCTCTGGCACAAGGACACACAATTTGGATGCTCTTGAGTCTCGTGTAGAAAGATTAAGACGTCTACGTACGCGCTGAATCAGCTTGAGCGTAAGGGGGCCTGCAGCTCTCATAGTCTGGAACGCTAACGGACAAAATTCGTGGAGTTAATCAACGCTTGAGTATTTTCTACATTTGTTAGTGTCAGCTAACCTAGAAGCATGACTTGCTCGATCCGCACCTGCACCGACCATCGAGGGGGCTAAATAAGTCGGTTACAGTTGCGTCCCAAACAAGCATGCGGCCACGCTCCAAAAGCGTCAAAATCAGGCCGTAAGGTTTTTCCATCACCCCGCGATAGACCCGGGGGCTTTAGAACGCACAAGACGCCGGCAGATCTAAGTGCGCGACTAAAAGCGGACAGAGTCCCAATTCGTAGAGCGTGCAACCAAGCCCCAGCCCCTTGACTCCTAACAGCTCGAAGCCTGGCTCTATCAGCAACAGAAGGCGCCCTATTAATCAGGCTTGCTAGTCGTTTTTCTTGTAAGGGGGCTGTCCAACTACCCTGGTTAGCCCTACCATCGGGAGGAGAATAAAATAACAACGACGATTTGTCGGTCAGTCTTTGAAGTTCAACGTTATAGGTATCCCACCTATCACTGTCCAATAATGCTTTAACCCTCTCCGCCGCCTGGGTCAATGACGACACGATTGCGGGTCCTGCCGTCGTGACCGCGTCTGGCACACCTAGGCCGCCTAAAGAAACCGGAAGCATTACCTGTTTCCTTGCCGCAGCGGTCAGCTTAAGATTTAGTATAATCTTTGAAATGTCTAAGCTAAATCAATTAAATGGCTGTAAGAACTCTGGTGATAAAAACAGGTTGCAACCTCTAAGCAAGTGTGTTAACCTCGTAGCTGAAGGACCTGGAGGCACCTAGCAGCTCCAGGTTAGCCTTGTCTACTACGCCCGGGATTAAATCAAAAAGGTTAGTTAAATCAAATGGCTCAACTTCTTTGGGGGCTGTGACATACACTTCACATTTGACCGGATTTAGTGTCAGACCGCTAGTCGCATTAAATTCAATAACTTTCCGGATATCGTCAAGTACAGTTGGGAGGTCCCCGCCCAGAAACCCGTCATACAAGTACCAGGCATTAGGGGGGACTGCAGTAAATCCACCAATTTCTTGATACACAAAAAAGTGGAGGACACAGGGGATCACCCTGCTAAAACCCTGTCTGCGATAGCATTGCGCTCTGGGGCATTACCAGATGGGAAGGTTCTGAACCATAGGCCAGGTTCGTCTGGTAAAACTGTTTTTTTTTAATTCAAACATCTTTGCCCTGAATATGAGTAGTAAAATACAAGGCGGGGGCGAGCCCCATCTGTGCACATCAACCACTTTAGCAATGGCGTCCGCTAGTCGACCGGCCGTGCTGCCCAGTGTACCAGACGACAAATGGGGAGGCAACAAATGGGGGCCTTATGAAGTCTAGGCCGGCAGCTGAACTTCTGCTAAAAGTTTTCATTGCACTCAGTATATCTTCACGCGAGGTTGAAGAAGGCAGTGTGACTGCCGGGTGTGTGGGCATGGAAAGATCCAGAGGCGCATCTAGATATTTGGAGCGGAGAGCTTCCGTATTTTCGTTGGCTGGCGACAACGTATCCTAGGAGCTCACTAATCTGGCAGCACTGAAGATATTGCCTTCTGACAGCTTGACTCTCGCTCGTCTGGGACGGTCGTCGTCGAGTAGGGCCACCACTTTGCGTCCTGATCGCTCGTGCGTCAGATCTCTGAGCCTTAATCCCGACGTGAAATCGCGTAGGTTCTTCCTGACTAGAACAGACAGGGATTGAGCGTCCTTTCTGGCCCGACGAAGTCGCAACACGACCGGAGCGAAGGAGAACAAACAGTACCAGACGAAGAGGTCGTTGTCCTTGGCGACGTTTAGGAAGAAGTTAGTAAGCTTCTCCGCAACAGTGGACCACGCAGATTTAGGTAAAATGCGTAACAGTTTGGCATGACGCATGTGTGTTGGATATCGATGAGTAATGTGTTAACATCAAATGCTTTTGCAAGAGCCTGGTGGGATTTGGCCCGTTGACGGCATCGGCGTGTCTAACCAATGTATGTCTGGCAAGACCCCTCCTTGTAAAACGCCTCTACACACAGGACATGTAGCCCTGTTGGGGTCAACCCACAACAAAAGCATGAGCGGCCTCACTTCCGTTTGAGTTCTCGTTATCTGGCATTATGTTGTGAAAGCTTTGAGCTTCTCTGCAAGTGGAAGGAGGGCTAAGAGAGATTTTAGAGCTTCTGCAATCGTCTTCAAGGTTGCTGCCAAATCAGGACTGATGCTTTCTAACATCCAAGCGACGTCTGTTAAGGCGCCTCCAACATCTCTGCGCGAAGTTTTAGTACGGATGTTATATATATATATATATATATATATATATATATATATACATGTTTATGAAAAGTAATAAAATATCATCGAGCTAACTGCGTAAGAGAAAATAGATCTCTGGCAGGTATCGATATGGTAGATAGGAGACGCCTGGTTGCATAAACGGCACTAACAACCGACGTCAAGATCGTAGAAGTCTTTTCGATGGCAGAGTTTATGGTGGAATTCGCAAAGTGAAGATAGAGATGCTTCTATATCACCTGGATGCCGTAGGACGCCACCAAAACAACTTTCAGGTCCGAAAAGGATTTTAGCGTGCTCAGAGATAATTGTTGCGGTTCTCCAATTGTGGGCATCGTGATTAGACTTTTCCTGGTCCGTTGGGCGATATTTTGTCCGAAGATTTGCCCCTTCATCCAAAAGTTCACTCCAAGCTTGCAGAAGGTGTTAACAAACTCGAATCCACCCGAAGTGAGTTTCAAGCGATTGAAACAAGCAAACAGTCCTCCAGTCTAAATTTGATGGCTTTGTTTTCTCGGCGTTAATCTTAAGGCCGTTGTTTTCGCAGTACCCCTCCAGGGTGCGTATTTTCGCAGCAATTCCAACTTGTCACGACTGTACATAACGATACTGTCAGCATATAGTCTGATGCCGAACGTGTCGTGCTCCTTGTTAATTATTGGCGGCAGATCGCTGAGAAGAATATTAAACAAGCAGAGGGCTAAGATTGTCACCCTGAGCATAACCGGTGGTGGTCTGGATAACGGGCTCATGCTCACAAATCGAATCGTCTAGAATTATCAGATTAGCTTACAGAGATCTTCTGGTGTACACCACTTTGCGGAGCAGTATCAAAAGCGGACTACAGATGTTACGGAAAGACCGAAGTAAAAATCGTATAAATACAACTTTTCCTGCCAATGCCTTTCCAAGATCGAACATCAGTAGGATTACCCTTTCCTTTTGAAATGACCGTAATGCTGCACTCCCGCCATATTTTCTGGACATGGCCCTCATCTAAGCATCTATTGAAGATTGCAAGGAAAATTGGCCAAATATGAGATATGTCTTTGAGGTGTTCGTTTCGGAAAAGGTCGGGATCGAAAGCTTTATTCCTTTTAGCTTGACCAATACCCTCTAGAGCCTTGCTGTAACTGACGGGTGCCTCTAGAGAAGCTACTAGAGCCTTCTCAGATTCCCCATCAGTTTCTGCTGCAATTGGGATTTTTCGAGGCACTGTATTGGTGGAGGCAAGCATGCTCTTGAAATGTTCACGAAGCACATCTCCAGGAAGTGTGCAACTGCGAACTATTTGCGCTGTCTGAGCAACGAGGTGGGGTATTTCCTGTGCTTTTATCACTAACCGTTTTATAGAGAATTATTCAGGCAGAACATACATTCCTAAGATGGATTCTCTGCAGCAATCCGGCCTTAACAACTAGAAGTAAAGTTGTAGTAGTCGTCGTAGTAATCTAAGCGTAGGAAAGTCAAACCACAAACAATCCCCGAATATGAGAATATACATTAGTAGTAGTTTTATTAACCAATAATTGGTTTACGAATATACATCATAGACATCGCATTTCCAGAGTTGAGACAGCGGAATTGCTCTTTCCCAACGCTGAAGGTGATATAGATCACACGGGCAGCCACAAAGTTTACACATACACTCCGCCGAGATCTCATGAAACTTCTCGCGCGCACAGATCTTCAGATGGAAGCCGTGGACGGCAAATCTGGTGATTAGATGCCGGTTCTCATAACTGCAGGCTCTCCACAAATCCGACGTCATTGCTCTCGTTTCATAAAAGAGCGGGACGATGTCGGCCACTTTATTCCCCCAGTCTAAGACGTGTTCTCTAAAAACCGTCGTCTTCGGCAGGTTGTACATCCTCTGTAAGTCCTCAACGAATAACGGTGACGATGCCAATAAGTACACTAATCTATTCAGGTTAGTGCGGTGGATGTTCAACGCTTTCTTTAAAAAACTGGCTTTAAGTTGATCAAACGCTCTTAGGTTCGATTTCGTGAGATACGGCCAGATCACCTGAACACCGTAAGATGCTGTGGGTGCAATCTTCAGGCTAAACAGCTTAACCGCAACCTCCATCGACCTCCATCTGCATGGGTCCTTGTTACTGTAAAAGGATTGTAGGCCTTTTCGGACTCTTTCTTCAACATGCCTGGAGAAGCTTGTGCCACGTGAAGAAAACACGACCCCCAGGTAGGGAAAGTATGGAACGATTTCGACTATTTCTGAATGCAGTTGGAGCTCATCGCTTTTGGCCAGTCTTCCTCCTCGTCGGAATTTCATCGGTTTTGTCCTGCTCGCATTGATCTCCAATTTGTTCCGGTTTACATAGTCCTGTAGAGTTACAAGCGACTGCTGCAAGTAAAAGCGACTTTGGGAGAACAATACTAAATCATCGGCATACATAAGCGTTTCCACTTGTGAATGCCGACTATGTATTTCCGCCGGGAGATCGCTTACCAACATTAAGAACAACAGAGAGCTCAGGTTATCACCCTGAGCAACACCGGTGGTCTGAGTGATCGGCGCGTGCTCAGCAACCCCATCGTCTATTATTACTAGTCCCTCTTGCAAGATGCTTCTTAGAAGCTCTAGCATGCTCAGTGGGACTCCACTATGTGCCAGCTTGTTAAGGATGATTGTTCGCGAGGCCGTATCAAAGGCCGCCTTGAAGTCCACGAACACTGCGAATAGATAATTCCCCCTGACACAAAGTGTGCGATTCACCGAGTTTAGAAGCACGGCGCACGCAGACATTGTTGATCTGCATTTTTTGAATCCGTGTTGCTGCTCAAGAAGTGCCCCGGTAGTTTTTAAAAATACTTCTAGACGACGGGTTAAGATGGCCGACAGAAGCTTATATATTACGCTCTTTTTCGTTATTTCTCGGTAGGATGATGGAGCCAGCGGGTCTCCCTTTCCCTTAGCAATGATACTTAGAAGACTGGTCCTCCATTCCACGGGTAATTATGATGTTCTAAGCACTTCATTGAAAAGAGCAGTAAAACACGGCACTAACAACGTGGCCTGCCGAAGATGTTCGTTTACCACTAGGTCAGGTTCGGGGGCCTTACTCAGCGGCGCCTTTACCATTGCTTCAGTTACCTCCGAGTCGATAAAAGGGCGAGACAGGGCCTGGCGAGCTTCCTGGATTCGCTCGCTTCATGCAGAAAATACTACAGAAGCATCGCTCGGAATGGTTACCGCACCGGCAAACATTTTACGGAAGTGCTCGTTTAACTTCTCAGGCTGGATTGGACATGCAGTGGCGCGTCTATGGGCATGCAACCATTTGTGTGGTGATTGGTGTGCCTTGGCTACTCACTTCGCTCTTCCTGCTCCTTTATAGCTTCCTTTACCACTTTCTTGTACGCGCGGCTTAGTTGAGTGTAAAGGGGCATCATCTCAGGGCGTGTACGAGCTAGGATGTATGCTTGCACCATGTAGTGCTTGAAGGAGCGGCACTGCTGATTGTAGCATGGGACAAACTTACTACGAGCTCGTTTTGGCCGGGTGCTACCGGTAATGACGGTACGGAGCCTGCAAGCATATGACTCTACGTCGATCAGCACTGGAACAGGAAGAACACTTCGAGTAACGGTTTTCAGTCGTGTGATGTCGAGGGTACGACTCAGAGAAGGCCGCTTGCTGTTGAAAGTTTGCGGGCCAAGTGAGATATTTATTGCAACTATATTAGAATACACCATAGTCTTTAAGTCTGAAGTGTATACCATCAATTGTAGTAACTGTCGACTATTTCCTTATTACGTTAATTTCTCATGTGGTACGATATAACATGAATATTGCTGATGCTGTATTATTATTATTCATGGAATGGAAAACAATGTTACAGTTGTACGGTTTGAACGTAATATCGCAATTATTTTAAATAATCATTTTACTCAATGGGACCTAAAGTAAATGCCGCGTTCCCTCTGCAAACAGCCAAAAACAACGCTTGCCTCAAGAATTAACTCTCTCCGTGGTCGCTCGTGACCTCCTGAATTCGCTTACTTAATTCTTTGAGGAATACTTCGAGTCCCTTGCCGGTGGTCCTTTGTTTAGTCCTATTGGATTAGTTCCTAGTGTCTCCATGGTAATAGGCACATAAATATATTTCGTTTCCAGTCCAGCGTATTTATTCCCTTTTCTAGGCGTCCACGTGCGTTGCTACCCACCCCAGCTCCATTGGACTGTGATGTAGGTGGGAAACCGCGGTTGTACACGAAACCGTTGCATTCCAAGCTTAAGCGCTTCTCATGTGGCCATAACGCAATGGTCACCTCATCAGATCTTACTTCGCCAGCGGGCACTAAGACTCTCGGTTCAACTGTAGATGGTATACCGGCTATATTTCCTAAGAGATCTTATAGTCACACTGTTTAGTTAAGCATGTCTAGACGATCTACCGGCGCTCTGCAGGCAGGCTGGGTGTAGGCTTATTATTATTATTATTATTATTATTATTATTATTATTATTATTATGAAATCAACACATTTCTATTTAAATACAATATAATTTGGGTGAAACACAGCGAAAGTTACGTACAAACGGCCTGGACGCAGTTTACCGGCGTAGACTCAGCTGGTACTTCTAATTTTACGTTGTATGCAACTGGAGGCGCAATTGAAAGCCTGCTATGCGTGAATTAGAACTCAATAAAAGTCAGTCGGCAACATCGCCGTTTACAGTGCAGATGAAATTTTAGAAGGAATTGCTCGCTAATCTGACGAACTTGGCCACTGTTTAAATTGTTTTTTGTTTTCGATTGAAAATATGACACCAGACGCTATCACACAAATGTGTGTGTGGAAATTTGTGGAACGTCCTAATCATACAAAGCTAATTACATATTGTGATACCGTACTTTCATGTTGTGAAACATGAATCCACCGACTACCAATTTTATAGTGAAATAAATACTGAATGGAATGCATATGTGGTGAGCTTTTTTAATAACTTTTTTAATAATAATAGCGCGACCCGCCCGGGGACTGCCGTTTCGCGAGCTGAGACCTCAAAGATAAGAAAGTATGCGGACCTAAGTCGGGCGCATCACTTTTCGCCATTCGCGTTCGAGACGATGGGTGGCCCTGGGCCCCTCACGGTAACATTGATCTCTCGGGTTGGCGACGCGTTACGGCAGGCGACGATGGACAACAGGGCGCACGCCTTCTTCTCCCAGCGACTGTCCCTGGAGATCCAAAGAGGTAACGCGTCCTCAGTGCTCGGAACTATGAGAGACTGGATGGACCCGGACCTTCGCGCCAAAGGGCGGGCAGGACTTCCTCACGGGCATGAGCGGTAGAGCGGCTACGGCGCGCAGAAGGAGCAACTAGGTCGACGAGCAGCAACGCCGTGAAGCATTATATATATTCTTCTAAATTATAATAAAACATAGTTTTTTTTAATAATAAGAAAAACAAATATATATATCCCGGAGTTATATTCCTGCCTTTCTTTGTGCATTAGTATGTATCCCGGAGTTATGTTCTTGCCTTTCTCTGTGCATTAGTTTCGAAATTTACAATTCAGTACAGAAACTCTCCAATCATCAGAAAGGTATTCTTAGCTCAAAGAAGCAAGCATTTTTACATTTTTGTGATCTATTCCTCGTATAATATATCCATGATATACTATGCATATAGATCTGCATGTTAGATTGTTAAACATTTTCATACGTCTTATCACCTGGTCACGGTACTCTTCGTTAAAATGTTTACTGTTATTCGCGGTTAGTCTGTCACGTACGGGTACAGTATTCGGCAGACTTAGATTTAGTTGACTACACACAACGCTTGAAATGTGTTTTATCAGCCAATGAATTACAGACCCGATAAAAGATGTTCTTTTCTATTGTTAACATATTTTGACTGGTTAGCGACCATTTCGTGATCCGATCTAAATCAGCAAGTAGACCTTAGTTAAAAGTGATTCATAAGCTCGGAAGATATTGCGTTCACCCTGCAATACCGCTGTTTTTTACTACCTAACGTAAAATTGTTCAATTTTACGCAAAATGCTAAAGCAAAGTTTAGTTTATGAGCTATATTTTATGTAGCTGTATGTACTCTGTATATCAATGGCAACTAATTACGGGTGGCGACGGATACACAGGTCGACTGTGCAATGCACTGTGACAAATAATATGATGACAATAGTTCCACGTATTTTATGGTTGTATATAAGAAGTGTTTGATTGTTATACCCGTCGTTAATCTTTACGTTTTTGGGGCACATTTGCCCTATGTGGTGTCACAAAGGACTCGTGCACATAGGTTCGTCGCTTTCGGCTTGCCGTTGGCTCCATCGTCAACAGACTTGCCCTTTCGGCTCACCGTAAGCTCGATCTGGTCTTTGGTATACGAACTGTGGCAGCAACTCAAGCCAGAAATAGCATGTTCAAACTATATGACCTAGCCTAGGCGCAACCTGTTTAGATTAGGGTCTGTTTCCACGTTCTGTAGTGCGACTGCTACGCTTCCTTGGACCGCCTATGGCATATCGATAGCCAACGCTCTATAGAGATTGCTGCCTATCGTTCTTGTCAAGCTGGCGCAGAACCGTACGTTGCTCTTGAGCCGCATGAGATTGAGATTGATGTTTATAGAATCAATCATGAAAACGGCGTCGACAGGGCGCGCACGCGTTTCATGACGAATTTGCCAACGACGACGATAGGATCTGCCAGGATTTACACGCGTCGGCGTCTTCACCAATTTGGGGCATCAGCTGGTTTATCTTCATATATACCGCCAACTTTCGAGCATGTTGTTGCTTCTTTAATATCTGCTACACGCAACGTTCCTACGTTGGATAGGGAAGCAAGTTCCACCTCAATACTGTTGAGACGTCTTTCTAGTGTAGTGTAAGGGGCGCTCAGAACGATGATACGGCGGCCGTGGCTTCGAGTGGCGACTGAGAGTTTATCTTCTTCAGAAAGTTCGCTAAACGTCAAAAAATAGTTTAAACTGGAAGCACGTAAGTTGGTTCCCCTCAACTCTGTGACTGTCGGATTAGCTTTGAAGGAATAGAACCTGCATGAAAAGCCGCTACTACCTATAGTGATTGCGAAGAGCATTGTTAGTATCGGTTTCTACTTTTAGATGTATAACTTAGTATGGTTATTTTGCAGTCCGCAAAGCTTATAGTGGCCTTTATCAACACTAATAGGGTACCACAAGCGCTATCGTAATACAAGTTCGATTATAATACAGCATATCTATGGTTATATATATATATATATATAGGCCCTGGCCTCGTCGATACGGACACGTGACAGTCACACTACGCGCCCAATAGGCACATTGGCTTAGTCAATCCATCGTGATATGTGTAACATATACTTAATGGTGAAATAAATACTTTATACTTCTAATTGCACTTTAAAAAATATATATATACGGTTAGATACTTATAAGTATTTATAAGTTGTGTCACAAGCTGCGTTTTTAAATGACCCCCATAGAGAGCCCACAACAAGAGCTCCACGAGGGCTAGTAGCTTATACACGCTAATCTAAATGATACGTATAGGTTTATCACCAGACTCCTAAATAATGCAATAGTAACCAAAAAGTGTGTTAACAAAATCCAAGCAAGTTTTGATAGGGCACATAGTAGCACTTAAATTGATATTGGCTGTAACCTGACCGCTCAGATGGCGTACAGTGTCGAAGCACGTTATTAGAGTGTTCAGGTTACAGCTGTTGGGGAAAGTCTGCCAGCGTTGATTATACAATCAAAGTATCGGTTACCATGTTTTACAACAACACTTGCTTTTAGGAGAGTTGCATATGATTAACATTATGTAACCTAATATTAATTAGAACATATTATATATTGTAATATATTATATACTAATTCATTTTAGTTGACTTTGTATTAATGCTATCAATTTTAATAATATTGGAGATTGCTGAACTTAGACTTCAAATAATTTTGCAGCAATTCTTATTCAGTGCTGAAATTGAAGAACCTAGAAAACAGGGCAGCAGCTAGTGACCTTCACAGATCAACTTCAGAAGGAACTTCTGAAGGCTCTGAGCGGATGCCATGGCAGTGAGCAAAACCTGGTTAAAGAGCACTGATAACTCTAGCCAAGGTATTTCGGGTTTCAACTAGTTGACTTGTTGTTTTTCGCCTCGATTACTTCGAGTCGAGAGCGGACGCCTCCTACCTGTGCTCCCGGAAAATCTAATCGTGCAGCCAGTTCGAGTTCGATTATTGCAGTGCCAAGCGGTGCAGTGAGACGGTGTTGAATGATGCTTTCATAGATGCGCGACGCAGGCTCGGGGACCATTCGACGGGTCGTAAGATTCTAACCCATTCAAGCCCATCCTTCGAGTGTATCCGAAACTTTGATTCGAATACGCGACTGTTTACATATCACTACTGCTTGTTTACATTTCACTACTAACGGTAGACTTAAGCTAATTATCGAAGATTAAGAGTACAAGCGTGGTATGCAATTTATGTAGCAGGGCTACCGATTAAGAAGTGGGAGGACCGAGTGCGACTCCGAATGGTTGTGTTTTTAGTTGTGTTTTCTTTCTTTCGCTTTTTTGTAAGTGCGACAGTTGTCTATATAGTTGGCATCGAATTGTGTTATGGCTTCCGGACCATTATTATCTGTAATTGTTGCTCCGCGCTCTCTGGAAATCACTAGTCTTCGCCAAGATGCAGCACCTATAAATGGAGCACGGAGCAGTGCATTGTTCAGTAGTATAGTGTCCAACGTTGTAGTGTTACCATCGAATAAACTAAAGGCCACATAAGGTACCCCCTTTCAACAAAACACCACCCCAAAGACGGGAAATAACATGATTTTAAGTGTAAAGAGAAGGAAGATATTGCCCCAAATTGACCAGAAGACCGTTCGACATGAAGCGGATAACAAAGACGACGATTATGGTGAATTCACAGTTTGCACTTCTCGCAAAAAGAAGTGTTTGGCTGTACGCAATTTGACCCAGTTGGACAAGCTAAAAAAACCATGCTTGACGCTACTTGGAGCTACGGACGAAAGCTTTTAAACTGAGTAATAGTCAAATTTGACACCGACAGTCACCGGCTTCTATATTTCTAGATTCTGCAGATTAATTATGGTGAGTTTTTGTGTGAGGTTTCTGCGATCTGGTCAGCTCCGCTTTTCTCTGACGACTGACGAGCTGCCGTTATGCCATGGGGATATCCAGAAGCAATGCATCATAGTCGTACTTTAGTACGACTATGATGCATTGCTTCTGGATACCACTTTTCACGCCGCGACATAACAGGTCTTTCGCAGGCTTGTTTTCTAGTCGTATACAGAGCACTAACTGGTTAAAAAGCGGTAGCTCACAAACATCTCTTTTCTACCCTGGTTTTAGACGTGTTAAGCGCAACGTCAACAAGCGTTATACTTGGCACTACGAGGCAGGCTCACTCAGGAATCAAAGGCTGTCTACTGCATTGGTCTCCGGGGATACAGGTAGACCCTGTGACTACTAACAGGGAACTCGTTTACAATCGCAAGTTTCTTTTTTCACAATTCTTTGCAACTTAGGAACTTTCTTGTTAAGTCCTGTAGCAAAGGAAAATACAGCGCTATACTACAATCAGATCTTGATTGCGTACAGCAGCTGCCAAAAGCCGCATAGTATTACCTTGATGAGCTTAACACAAGCACTGCAATCCTGGGTGGCCACCGTGGCCGTTCTTATCCGGTCTGAGCTAGTATCGATTTAGCAGACAAATCAAGTATCGCTCAGATAAGATGAGGTCAGCGTATTTAAAGTTCAATTGGTTCTCTTAAACAGGAAGGCGGGCTCGGATGGTGGAGCTACTGATGTTCCCAGCTAGTTATTAAAAATGAATACCTTGGCACTTGCTCGTTAGTATAGTCAACCTAAACACTAGCACGGGTTCGTTTCCAACCAGAACGAAGGACGCGAGAATAGCTACTCTATTCAGTAACGTCGGAGAGCGTACCAAGACTGCTAACTATCGCTGTATAATTTTGGTCGATTACTTATTTAAAATGTTTGAAAAGTTTGTGATTAGGAGCTTCGAAAGGTACGTTGAATCAGCCAGGTTCTCTTTGTCTAGCCACTTCGGTTTTAGGATATCGTGGTTCACAGAGATGGCGCTGGCACACATTTGGCAGGAGATCATAGAGACAACAGACAATAAGCAGGTCTGTTTTCGAGTCTTGCTAATAGTTACGGCTGCCTTTTACTGTTTATGTCACTTTTTCTCCGTTAAATGTTAGAGCATTTGGGATGTGTATCGATGACAATAAATTGGTTTATGTCACGCCTATCTAGAAGTACCGGTGTAGGTTGGTCAATTGAATCCACGTAAGAAGAAGACACTATCGGCACATTTCAAGGATCGGCACTTGGGTCTTACATATTAACAATTTGTATGATTTTCATCCTGCCTAGGATTTTGGCAAATTATATCGGTAAGCTTTTCGCGGATGACATCGCAATGCCATTTCGTCTGTCTTGAGCCGATCAAGCTTGGCGGCGATATACGAGCTGCCCTTGTATGTTTGGAAGAGGCTGTCGAGACCTCCAAAATGTTTGGTCTTATTGTTGACGCTAGGAAGGCATATTATTTGTTTGCTTAAGAGAACTGTTGATATGCAAATCATACATGACACGCGGTCTCGACGTACTTCCTCAGGCCGCAGTAGCACTAGCAAAGCTCATGGAGCGCTAGAGAAGTGAGACTCCTCCCTCACGGTGTCGAAGAAAAATTTCGAGCCTGGGGGAGGAATAATTCAATGGGTTTGTGAATTCCGAACTAGTTGCTGACAGCTGCCAGCGACGCATGGGTATATTATGCATTCTCGAAACCTCCTATTACAAACAACAGATCACACTTCTTAGGACGCAACTCGCTTTGTCTCAGACTGACAAATGTTTGGGCCTAAACCTGCGTAAAACCTTAAAATGACAATGTCATCTGACTGCCATAGCACCTAAGCGCTATTCTAAAGTAATGGTTTTAAGGTAAAGATTTCCTTGTCGTCTGTCTATAAGGCGTGCTATTGCCAATATTACGGTATGTTCTTCTCGTTTAGGTGGAGGGGGGGGATGCTATATCGCATCATCTCGTCGGCCTAAATCATCTAAAAAGGTGATCTCAGCGCAATGTTCGACAGAAGACGCAGATACTCTGTAGCTTACCTGTTTACTACGTACAAACTGATTTCGATTAATGATACGTATTATGTTACGAGAGGTAAGATTCTATCGGGAATATGCTTCCAACTTTCCGTCGTAGCCAGCCGCTCTAACCGTCCTATTACCACGCTTGCAAAATGCCTTGTTTCTAACAAAACAGTAGACTACCATTTGCCGTCTGTTCGGGGTTATTTTCTTCGAGAAATTCGATCAGTTTTGTTTGTGAGGGATTTCGCAAAAGTAGTTGTACAAAGCATGTAATCAAGATGCGTTAAGGCTAAACTATGTAACGATAAATATTTGAAAATTATATGAATTAGTACAAATGTGTGAACTGTGTGTAAACTGGTGTAAATATAGGCTCTATGTGTGTAAATGTGTACACTAAGACACTCCTTTTACCAATTATTTTTCGCATTGTTATCTGCACATTAACGTGAAACGCGGTCAACGACCTTTGGGGGCGTATTGTGGACAAGGCTCAGGCTAGAAAGACGAGAAGAATATATATATATTTTTTTTTTTCTTTTTTGTTTTAATATAAACTAGGTCTCGAATCTACATAAGTTGCCATACGGGTGTTTCCGAATTGCATGTATGAATTGGCTGTATTTCGTAACTATATTTTGTAATTTGGCCCTACTACCACCAATATATACATATGCCTAAAAGGGTATTGCTTTGATATTGAAGACTGTGTATGTAAATATTGTGGCACATGTAATATTGACCGATACCACATACTGCAATGCAACGAAATAGAAGCTGGTTCGATGCATGCAGTAGTGAAAGACGTTATCAGCCGACATGAATTTTAGGTAGTATCTACCAATTTCTGGTGAAATAAACTTGTATCTAATTTGGCCCTATTTCGTAAACACGCCAATTTAGACACATAATACTGCCTTAGTCATTAAGTCCCTATCAGTTACCAATTTTTTCATAGCAACATGGCTGCGCGCATCACTAAGGACGTATGCACATTTGAGTTACTATAAGCAAACCAAAATATTTCTAGGTGAGGCATTTCCCCCCATGTCGCTGTTCACACCATCCACAAACAAGTTTAGACGGCTGCCTAATTAGATTTCTAATACAAAATATCTAGTATGAAAAAGCAAACCAAAGCGGTTATTTAGCTAGACACAGCCTGAGCTACGCTAACGCACGAGCTAAACTTAATATGTGTTCCACAATAATGCAAAATCGTTGATATTGCTAGATATGATTGTTTTCTAGAGTTTTACCACTTCCAGAAAGAACTCAGCGACGCATGAGCGTCTCGTAGAACTTGTGTGAATTTGAACTCGTAAATAAACGTTACGTTTAAGAGTCGTTTGCGCGGTTTTGTATTACTACCAAAGTGTATGCCACCCCGATAGAGATTCGAAAAATGTCGGCGAATTATACCACACGGAAGCATTATTCTCGTCTGTCTTAGAACTGCCGGTTGTATGAGGGAAGCGGCACGAATGTGAATGACTCCCGCTCAAACTGAGTGCGAGAAGTCTACTGCACTGTTTGGATCGGTACGTGCGACGTGTTGCCCGACAAGCAGCAGTGTCTCCTAAAGAAGATGATTACCAAATGCGAAAAGTTGATCGTTTGCGCGTGACGACAAGGAGATCTTGGGGATCAAAGAACCGCTGGCCCTAAACTGCTATGAAATGTGGGTAGGGTTTCTCCGAAAGGGCAGTGCTGCGCATCTTAGTGGATATCAAGGGCCTGGTGTAACAATACAAGTCACTAGCTCGTCTACCAAAACAAAACCGTCACTGCCGACAATCACTACAAGCAATTGCACCGCTAAAGACAAATAAATCATCGATCAAAACAGCTCGAACTGGTTAGTAGTAATTTAAACAAGTGTAACACTCCAAAATGGCTACGTATGATCACAGACGTTCTCGTTGTATAAATTAGTCATTGAATCTGGGTGTCATGTGAATCAATCTTAAGTCCAGGAGAGATCTTTTGCGAGAAAGGTAGAAGAATTCGAGAACAACACAATTATTGGGTCAGCAGAGCAAAGTAGAAAAGAAAAACAAAACTCTACTGTACTTTTCTTTTACAACGCGCACGTGCTGAAGTGATTGGCAATAGCTGAGAAGCGATACACAGCAAGAAAGAAAAGCTCTTGTTTCAGAATTTTGCAACCGGCATAGCATTCGTCAACGACCGAGTGTGCCGCAAAACCCCAACGGAGTTACATTGGATACATCACGGTTGTGCACTGCCAAGTCGTGGCGCGGTCCCCTTTAAAACGAGCCATTAGGCGCCTAACGAAGCAGCATGGTTAAGTCCTGCCTCCTCTGGGGGGCTTTAGGAGCCATCTTTCCTCTATCGTCTAGCGAATGTACTCGATAATGGTTTTGCTTGGTCTGGCGCACAGCATTATTACTGCCTACCCCGATACTACCCCGCCGAAAACGCCACGCGCTGCAACCGCAAACATTTGCTTATCATTCGTGCAGCACAAAGGTCGCAACGTTCTAGCAGAGTTCTACCGTGCGTGGAAAGATGACAATAAATAGTGGATTCCCACGGTCGGTCGGCAGTTCACACGGCAAAACACACGTTTAAGTGCTCAAACAGGAGAAGTCTACCGGACTATGAGTCGAGAAGATCTTATCGACTCGGGAAGCGGGGAATATCGACTTAATGAACCTCCCGTGACCGCCTTTCCCGCACGATCGAGGAACAGTATATCTGCTCCGTCCGGGGGAGCAGAAATAATGCGGTGAGAGTAATTTGACATGCTCCGAGGCAAATAAGAAGGCATGCATTGTTTTGTCGATGCATGAAGCTATTGATTGAAGGGTTGAGTCTGACAGCGGGATCACATAAAATGTAACTTTCTAACAAGACATTTAAAGGGAGTTCGCTCTTAAATTGCAAACGAACATTCACAATTTAAGATTGATCCCGCACACTACAATTGCTTGCAAAATACGTTAGAGTTTTCCAGGGAACATCTGGGACTATGTTCGGTTTGTCGTAACCTGCCAATCGTAACCTGTCATGTTAGCTGGTAATACGTGGCATCTACTAGACGGGTAAACGTTTCTTTCGTAGTAAGTTTGCACTTTAATGTGGCGCACAACTATGAATATAATACTGTCATTTTTATTATTATTGGTATTTATTTAAATTTTAATATTTATTTAATATGATTTAATATGATAAAATTACAGTATATTAATGACTGTCATTATAAAAAAAATTACGGACCGCCGATACATCTGGCAGTTCACTGCGTGGTATTTAGCGCACGTATGCAAGCCGAGCCGGTAACAGCACTGATCACCAACCTGGTGAAATCCTTGGTTTGAACACACTCAGTGATGGTTGCTATGCACAATGTACCTTGTGTACACGTGCCCACTAGTGCATGCCATTCCATCCCAAATCTCTGTGGCGAGGTACATATCTAACTGTGCTACCTCTGCCGAGGTCTTAGTCATTTTCCTGCCACTCCAACAAATATTGCCGAATGGTCGTGTGAAAGATAACCTAAACCTGACTCTGATTGTTTCCATTGCCGGTCCGCAACCTATTACCAACAGTTAAAAAAAGGGGTTTATTGCCGTCTTCGACAAGCAAGGAACAAGCTTCATATACGTTCTGAATCAATTTTCTAGCTTCGCAAAATTTCGGCGGCTGAAAGATGGCCGTAGGCTCAGAAGCTCAACATTGGTATAATCTTAAGCTACAAAAATACGTACTACCTTACTAAGAGACAATCTTTAAAGGTCTCTCACCTGTGTGTGAATCGAGGCATTAGTTGCCCAACACCTGTGCTGGGTCGTTCCCATTTAATAAGCCTAAAGTAAGGCTTTTAAGAGCTAAACGTGATTTGAACTTATTTTGTCAAAACAGTTAAATTAAATATTTCAGTTTAAATTGAAGGCTTTTTACTACACATACATTAGTTTAATTCAGTTACGTATGAATTTATAACGCCGACTAGGCTTGGCTACGGCGTTTTATGGCAAGCATGGGAGTTTATGGCAGGTGGGCAACGAACTATTGATTGACGCCGCATTTCCACATTGAATGCGAAATTAATTTTTTGAAGTTTATCAGGAATAATAATATGATTCTCTTTCCAGCGTGTTTGCCCGTGATGCGGGACACTTATGCGCGCTGCAGGCACCTTTTTCGCAAACAGTCATTTTGTCCAATGTCTCAAAGGCGAGCGGCAGAAAGATTCAGTTTTGTTCCAGTTCGCGATGTTTAGCCAGCTTACGGTCTTCTGCATGGCTAACGGCTGCTCCAATCTCCAGGCCGGTATGACGAGCAGACGACGCGGCTAACATCCAAGTCAAGATGACATCGTACACAAGTCAGTGGTCTTCTATCCATAGAACTATATATAGTCAGACAATCCGGCCGCAGTTGGCTGTTTGATAGCAGTCTAACCGGCTCCTCAACTGCAGGGTTGTAAGTTGACTTAAATGTTTGGTACATTACGTCGCTCACAATTAATCGAAGTACCATGTTGTTCCGTAACGTAGTGAGAAATTACAGCACAGGACAGCACCTAACCGAATGTATCCCATGTATCCCGCATTTCTAGACATGGCGGCTCTAGCATAGGGCGGGGATAATAGGGAATACTACGGTGGAGATTAGCCGCGGGTTCACAGATGCCAAACCGAAGTGGATAAGTGCATCAAACTCACCGTCAACGGTAGAACTGTAAAGAGCCAGAGCGTAACGATTCGAAGTCAATGTCCCTGACGACAACAAACCCGGCGTTCATCCAGTGGGTCAAAACTAAAACTCTAGGAAATCCAAAAGGGCAACTTGAGAGGGCAACCCAGAAAGCAAAATTGGAAGTTGTGAACAAGACTGACCGTTGCTGACGGCACTGGGGCGCAGGTCCTTTAGACGTAGGCGTACGTCTTGTAGCAAGCGCCGTGCAGACTAAGGTCGCGTGTTAGATGTCGTCGACAGTTCCAGAAGCGCAGAGCACGCATGTATATATAAGTAGTTGACGGCGCATATACATTTGGAATTGACCAGGACCCCGTGAGGACCTGCGTTACGTAAGAAGTGAGGGGCCCTACGGCATCGACCTAGATGTGTCAGGATGGGGTGGTCCACTCTTGCGTTTAGGGTCGTTATCTGCTAAACTTAGATTGCCGTCAAAATGTCGAGAGGCGCGCTCTGTTTTTAAGAAGATTCTAGGGCAACTGCAGTGCTAGTTTGAATAGGCCTGTTTTGTGCTGAATACGCATAGGGTGTTCGGGTGTCTGTGCTTGAGGTTAGGAGGCGCTTGCGTCCCTTAAACGCAGCCAGGCTGTGGAAAACGTTATCTACCATGTGAGAGACATGAGCGATGTGCACTGCCCCGGCCAGCTTGGTGTCTAAAAACACACCCTTGCGATTTCACGCGGATCGGATGTCCTACAGGCTCTAGTGCAATGGGTCGGGTCCTTCTCCATCCTGTGACGAATAAGGCCTCCGATTTCTGAGGAGCTTGCTCTCTGATATAAGGCTGCCAGATTGATCACTAAGGGCAATTTGAGGGGGCACCAAACACTTATTTAAGGGGGCATCCAAACACTCATTTAAGGGGGCATCCAAACACTTATTTAAGGGGGCATCCAAACACTTATTTAAGGGGCATAAAAATACAACTGAAGATTTGATTGTAGCAATACGGCTCAGCCGGAGTCAGGGAGGCGTCTCAAACACGGAGAAAAATTCGTTGTCGAAAATAGTAAAGCATACGGATGAGGTTGTGTTATTTTTTGAACGAGACGTTTTGCCACATACAATTGTCCAGGGCTTAACATTTTACACGGTACTCCTGCGCAATCGCTATACCACACGGTATTCCTCTATAGTCGCTATGCCACGTGATACTCCTGTAAAATCGCTAAGCTACTACAGGGGCTATAGCATGCACCAAACGTAGGGCAACTGCGGCATGCTAAGGCCACTATCTAGATGTTACGAATATAGAGATCTTCTGTAAGGACTGCAGCAAAGTACCAAGTTGCACTAGCTGCTCAAGCAAGAGGCACCATATGGAGCCTGTCGCCAGAAATTCATTGAAATTCAGTTTTTGAACAACTCAGCAATTCCGTTATGGGCTGTAAAATATACTTCACATTTGCGCGGATTCAGATTTAAGCCACTAATCACACCAAAGTCAATGATCTTTCGAATATCGTCCAGTACTGTCGAGAGGTCTCTGCCCAGAACGCCGTCATTCAGGTACCAGGCATTGAGGAGGGATCGCAGTACATCCACCTTGATACAAAGACAGAAAAGTGAAGGACCCAGGGAATCGCCCTGCTGAAGACCTGTTTGCGATAGCATAGTGTTATGGGGCATAACTAGATGTGATGACTGACCGTACGCCAGATTCGTCTGAGCAAATGGTCTCTTCGAACGCTATTACAAGCGTTTAAAAAATCCAGTTTGACCATCACCGTCGGCACTTTGCGCGACTGCAGGAATGCCCGGGCACTGTGTACTGCTACCTCTGTACCGCCAGGGGTAGCGAATCCAAGCTGGTGCTCGCCAATAGCTGCTAAAACAGCGTCCTTATTAACTTGACAGCCGATTTTGGCCGCCAATCGGCAAACGACTGTGGGACAGACGATCGGGCGTAATAATCGATTTTTCTTCTATAGTGCAAACATCTTTGCTCTGAAGATAAGTGGCATAAAACAGGATGGGGGCGAGCCCCATTTTAGCACATCAACTACTTTGGCAATGGCGTCAGCTATTTGCTCAACCGTATTGCCCAGTGCACCAGACAACAGGTTTTGTAGTAGGCGGGGTCTCAAAAAATCCAAACCGGCAGCTGAACTCCGACTGAAGGTTTTCAGTATCTTGTCGCGCGAGGTTGAAGATGGAGGAGCATGTGGGTGTTTGGAGCGGAGTGCTTGCGTATTTTTTTTCATTAGCGCTAGAGTATCCTCGGAGCTCACCAATCTAGCTGCACCGGAGATATCGTCTTCCGACAGCTTGACCCTCACCCGTCTGGGGAGATCGTCGTCGAAGTAGGCCTTAGATACTGATCCCTCGTCCTTGAGCCTTTTACCCTCTGAAAATTCGCTTAAGTTCTTCCTAATTAAAGCAGACAAAGACCGAGCGTCCTTGTCAGTTAGAGGTAGCCGCAGCACGACCGGAGCGAAGGAGAACAAAGTGTACCAGGCAAAGAAGTCGTTGTCCTTGGCAACGTTTGAGAAAACGTTAGCAAGTTCCTCCGCAACAGTAGGTCTCACCGATTTGGGTAAAATGCGTAGCAGTTTGGCTTGGCGCATGTTTGCCTGAATGTCGACGAGTAGAGTGTCAATATAAATTTATTTCGTGGGATGTGGACGGCCCGTTGGTGGCGTCAGCATGTCTGGCCGATATATGTCTGGCAAGACCCCTCTTCGTGAAGACACCTTTGCAAACCGGACATGTGGCCTTGTTGAAGTTATCCAAAACTAGAGACGCATGCGCGGCCTCAGTTCCGTGTGGGTTATTATCTGGCATTATAATGTAAAGGCTTTAAGCTTCTCTGCGTGTGGAAGGAGAGCCAATAGAGGTCTCAGGGCTTCCGCAATTGTTTTCGAAGCTGCTGCCAGATCAGTACCCTCTAACATCCGAGCGACGTCTATTAAGGCGTCTTGCGGGTGTTTCTCTTTGTGATGTGCTTAGCAGTATACCGCGGCCGAGCTTGACAACTCATATATGTGTTGGTTCGCTTCCGTTTGGGCTTCGGTAGCCGTCGTGGGTTAGGAAGGAGCAGCTGCGGTGAGGAGCTTTCTTGTGTGGTAGAAATGCCCCTAAGAACTGCAGTGTACGAAGCCTTATCTTTGATGGAACCACCGGGTTGTACGTCTTTCGCAGTAGCTGTGACATCAGAAGTCTCGGTAATCGATGCAGGCGGATGCGATGCCTTTACTTGTTGTAGAACTCTCGCCTCCATGATGATCCTGTTTCGCTTACGGAGGTAAGCCACACGCGGACAGGAAGGCGATCCGGCCACGCGGGGGCCACTACAGTTTACACACCTCGACTGTTTTGTGCAACTTGAAGCCAGGTGATCTCCACCTTCACATTTTTTGGCCTTGCAAAAAGTGCACCTGTCCGCTAGATGTCTCACTCGTTGACAATTGTAGCACAATTTCGGTTGACCGGGCTTAAGAACGACGTAGTGGGTTTTGTATCCCTGAAAGACAGACACAGGCGGTTGACGGTCAAAGGTCAGGATTACCTTGCTGAGTGGGGTCTTGCCAGCGTGACCTGTTCGGAATAAACGTCAAACGTGCACCACACCAGAATCTGCTCGTTTTTGGCATATCTCTGGCATATCGAATCCATTGATTGTGGTTTTATTGCTCAGTTCGTACACTCAAGTTCATTCACCTGAACAGAAACTATATTAACCTTTTCCTTTTGTGTGCACTATTCTGCTTTCATTATATATATATATATATATATATATATATATATATATATATATATATATATATATATATATATATATGTTTGTGATTTTTCGATACTCGTAGAATTTGTTTATGTTGTAGGCTTCGCCAATTTTCAACGATTTCAACGACATATGTATTTTTGAACGAAAGGTAGAGGATTGCCAACATAATGGGCACGACAATAAAATCTGATTGATTGATTAACTGACCATTCTCGGCCATATATATAATTTCGTCATTCGATTCGCCAGTTACATTTGCTGCTATGTACCGGGAAGGGGTGTGTTTGTCTATAACTCGGTACGATTGGCGTCAAACGTTAGCTGCTGTTTGCGTCGGCATTGTGCGGGCACCACTGCAGTAATCGGATTTATAGCGCTTTATCGGATTTGTCACTAAACATATTAAGTTTACGCCCTGCGGCGATCAAACTAGCATCATCCTACTCAGAGCTCTCGACGAAGTCGCGCATCACGCACGTCGAAAGCAGGCCAACTGCAGCGTACTGATAAGACCTATTTTGGATGGCCAAACTATTCAGTCATCTTTGTCAGAAGTCCAGGATGGGCGTCTGTGTTGCCGTGCTGTCGTGCCATTTTGCCGGACCTATTGTCATTCTGAAACAAACAGACACGAAACCGATCGAGGATTGTTACCGTTTTCATAGCGTTCAGTTACTGGACACACAGGAATGAGAAAACCAACAGAACAAAGGTTCATATTGCTTGATCAAAGCGTACCAATATATATATATATATATATATATATATATATATATATATATATATATATATATATATATATATATATATATATATATATATATATATATATATATATATATTATATATATATATATATATATATATATATATATATATATATTGCCCAGGTTCCTGCTTAGAAAAGGTGGTAGCCTTCATGTTGGCTTAAAAAGTTGGTTAAAATGGTTAAGCAGGCCAGTGGCAAAGAAATCGTGCTGTGGTCATATTGACGACCCTAAAACGAAAAAAATTGGCATGCTCGAATTCGTTGGGCTTCTCTGTCAATTAAGCTGGTTGTCCATTGTGACGCAGACGATTTAAAAATATATAGTGCGCTTGACTTCTCATCAGTGCACACAGCATTCAGCAGCGCACACAGTCTGCTGCGGGCAGTGTTAGCCGGTGGTGCACTGACAACGTTATGCAGCTCTCCGCTTTTAAATGTCTCGTTTTAACCCATGGCTTTTTCGACCTAAACTACTTACTCAGTGGTTCAAAACCGCCTACGGTCAATGTGACGCGGGATCATGGAGTCCTAATCGCGACAGACCTACTTCCCCGCACATATCAAAGAACTAGTCAAAGCAGAATCCATATTTGTGTTATATATATATATATATATATATATATATGCACGTTATTTTGGCACTGGTGTGGAACCTACGGTTCGTTGACGCTGACAGACGCAAGCGAAGGACAGAGGAACAATGCGATATCAATGCGAATAGGAAGCGTCGTCCTTTACAAAAATATGAAGTGCAGACGTAGACCTGGGTGAGCTAACATTGCTGCTCTAAAGTTGCCCATAAACGCCTTTTGCTTGGAGGGCTTCGGCCGAACGACGTCGGTAGAACAGCTGCGTTGTTGGCTAAGATGGTAAATCGAAGTGCGTGCTATTTAGAAACTAAAATTTCACGATCAGACTCCGTCTTCTACGTCTTCTACCTTTAATAATCATTATTAATAGACGTTTCAAATAGTGCCTTCTGGCCAAAGGGCAGTTTTCCGCCCAGACTGGGGGTACACGAACAGTTTACTGAGGGCATGGTTTAATAGTTAGACAGCACTAACGCCTTCTGGCACAAGAGTTGCAGGCTGCTTGCAGCTGCAAATGATTGCTTTGGCATTGCGAAGGTTTATCTGGGGCTTTCAAAGAACTTGTTCGAAAAAGTGGGCATTGTACTGTTGACGGAACCATATATATCCATAACCATATATACATGAGAGGAATTACATTTTGATGAGATGTGAAGTTTTCTCGGCTAGCGAGCTTCCAGACGGAGAGCGGGGTACACCAGTAGGTGGACTTTCAGTCTATTTACGAGCAGAGTTACTCAGGAATGCAATGTGTGTGACGAGGTGAGCGTTGGACGACACTCAAACGGCTTGTGTATGGTGAACTCGGTGGTGACTTCGAGCACCTCTACAGAGGCTCAGGAGGCCGAAAAATTCGGCCCGGATCCCGGTTTGAGTGTCAATCCGGCGCAACCGCACTCGAACTTTCGACCGGCTCGACTAGCTCTCCGTCGAATCGCGTTAGCAGCGTAAGAGGACGGAAGCGGTTCCGTGCGCTACTCGGAGACGTAAACACAGCAGAGCCTGCCGCAGCTAAACGACCTACCAGCAGTCAAAACGAACAAGAAGCAGCGATGCTTGGCAGTCAGCTGTCAACAACCTCAGCAGCAGTAGATCCGCTGACATCAACACAGCTGACCCACTGTCAGATGACAGCAGCGCAGCAAGTACGCAACCACCCAGTAATGGCAGCCTGTACAAGGTGCGCGCAGCCACTTGGCGGCCTTCTTCTGGTGTGCGGTGTGTGTTGTCGACAATTTCACGCGATATGCAGGGCTAACGACGAACGAGACCCGACTGAGGAGCCTAGTACCTTGTGGCGCTGCCGCATTTGCCAGGCCACGGAAGGACTGTCGTTCGATATGCCTCAGTTCATGTCACAGGTTGATAAAATGTCAGATCTGACAGCACCGATCGTGAGAGAAGTGCTGTATTTGCCTAATAAAATGAAGAAGCTAGAGGCGGACATGACAAACCTACAAGAAACTGCATCTTTGAGAATGAAGGATGACAGTCAAGATGACACGCGAAAACATGATAGTATGGCAAAACGTAAAAAGTCTGTGCTAGTGGTTGGAGACAGTGCAATCCGTCAACTCAAAGGCAAGATCTTGGCACAATTGCCGAAGAAGACTTCGGTAACGGTGAAGACCTGCCCAGCGCCAGACATCGCCACCATCGTCACGCAGGTAGATACTTTTCTTGAGAAATCAGATGGTCCTGTCAGTGTTATTCTGCACGGCGGCTACCACGAGTGCATGGAGCTCGAAGGTGACAAGTATTTGACGCAGGTCGAGCAGCTCGCTAGGCGACTCAGTACTGAACGACCAAGCTCAACCCTTGCCTGCGTAACTGTCCCGCAGTTTACATAACAATGCAAGGACATAAATGAGAAACTTATTGCTAGCAAAGAGCGATGGGTATCTCAGTCCTCAATATGACGTACCCACAACGAGGTCTGGTTCACCAGAATGTGTGCTCTTACAAAAAAATCGAGGAAGCTGCGGTGATCGTAACCAAAGTGATAGCCAGACGGGCAGCGATTTTTTAGAAGTAAAAGTTCAACAGCTACAGAAGAGTCTTTCGTTGCCAGTAGAAATAAAGAACGCCGCTCTGTCCGAGAAGGAAGATGTTCACCCGAAACGACTCAACCGGGACTCCAACACAACTCATCATCGTCAGCAGCCAGCACATCACGCATGGCAACAGAGCCAGACACCGAGCCAACCTGGAACTCATTCCCTGCACAGACAAAATCATCGTACAGGCAGGCGCTGGAAACGGTGGAACCAGACAGACAACCGGGTCCAACAACATCAGCAGAAGGGAGAATACAAGAGTCTCATTCCTCGCAAGCCGAACCTCAACGACTTCATTGCCCGCGTTCTCCGGCAGGCGTACGAACAGACGGGACCTTACTAAAACTGGTGGAGTGGAATTCAGAGGGAATTGAATCCACTTTACGGTTGCTGCCCCCAGCGAGCCTCGCCGGGATTGACGTTCTCATTCTTGTGGAAACACGGGCCACCGGCGATATTCACATACCAAATTTTTATATCAGCAGCTGCCCAGCCATGAAACTAAGTGACGTTGGCCGTCCGAGTGGAGGGGTCTCAATTTTATATAATGAGCGTGTCGGAAATATGACTTCACTGCTGGCAGCCAATAATTGCGTCGTGTTAAAGAGTGACATGATGAATATTATAGCGATGTATGTACGTCCAAGAGGATCAGAGAACACCTCCGATTTGATAGAGGAGCTAACCCGTTGTCTGGATCTGGTCGACCTCAACAAACCCACTATCGTCGCCGGCGACTTCAACGCTCGACTGGATAGACCTAACGACGAAAGGACAGCGGCGCTGGTGGACTTGCTCAATGACTACGGGTTATGGATTGCAAATGAGTCGGGTCGAGCTGCCTTTAGTGGACCAATTGGATGCAACCATCTCAACGAACCTCCCATCGACCCGGGTGCATTATTTGCACGATAGGCATCAGCTGAAAGAAGGAGGCGATGTTTCATGGCACGTCCCTATCGGTGTGAACATCTATCTCTCTGATGATATTGCAGGAGCCCTACGTCGCCGGTCATTGGGAAAGAAAAATGATCTCTACAAACTCTGCAGGCAATTACCTACGGTAATGCCGTGTCCTGACCAAATCGACATCGACTGCTACAGTGAGCTCCTTACAGCTGTCGTAACGTCAAGCGTGATACCCGTCATCAAGAAAAAGGGCAGAGACTGGTGGACAACCGATTGCACAACAGCCAAACGCGTTTTGTTAGATACCCAGAATGCAAACGCAGATTTGACACAACGTGTACGGCTAAAAAGCGTGTATAGGCGAGTTCTGCGGAATGCAAAACATAAGTTTAAAAAAATAGCAGAAGAGGTGTTATTGCGACGCACAGAGAGAGCACCTTACCTCTGGCTCCGAGGAAACGCACCTCTCAGAACGACTTGTACGATTGAACCGGATATTCTTATTAGACATTTTAGCGAAATTCTTTGTGGCAGCGACTCTATTCCTCGAACGCTTCCAAGATACTTCGCAGCATGGTCACAAGAGGACTCCCGGTGGCAGCAAGAACTGGCAAATGACGTATCCATTCGTGAAGTCGTAGAGCTTATTATTCGACTGCCCCCTTCTGTTCTCAACTCTGATCAGCGACCTTCCAGCTCACATCAAGAATCGTCATCGAAGCGTCAACCTACTCCTATACGCCGACGATCTTGTTTTATACAGTACCAGCCGATTCCACCTACAACAAGCGCTTGCATCACTGGTACAGTATGTCAGTACTGTGGGACTCCGTATCAATACCTGCGAAACGCACGCCATGAAGTTTTGTAACGGGGGACGTCGTGCAGCGACCGACGAACTTCGTCTAGATGGGCAGATCCTCACGTATGTTAATCACTTTACGTACCTCGGGCTAACAATATCTTTTACAGGCAGGTCGTATGCCAGACATATCTCTGAACGCGTTAGGAAGGCTTTGATTGCCTCTTCCTTGATCAAAAAACTGCAAGTGATGTCCGTGTGCACCGCTCTTGCGCTCTTCGACTTGAAGAGCATAGAGGTAATCTGGACGACGCTAACGCCGGCTAACCTGACTACCCTTGATGGAGTTAAATCCGCGTTTCTGAAGCGAGTGCTTGGGGTGCACAGCTCAGCTCGGAATAGACTCGTGTACTTGCTGGCAGATACCCCGCTGTTCGTAGAGGACCTGAAGAGGCGACTGAATCTCCCTGCGACACCGGGATACGATCGTTCAGCAGTGAATACGAAGTTAAAATTGCAGAAATTGATCAAGAATTTTACACCGTTGGGGCAATGACATCAGATTAATGGAAAGATGTAGGTAGGACTAACCGCCATATTGTTACGCGATTTGCAGTGCACGGGTATCACCACATCGTGTGTTGCACAGTGGGATTCCATGAGCCGAATGAATCTTGTGTTTGTAAAAATTGTAGCAATCTATGTTCAAAGTATCACGCCAGTCACTGTATATATTTAATCTCGATATCACGATTGGCGAATGCTTCTGGTAACTTACCGCTGTAAATATGTATGTTACGGCTTATTTGTCGCCAACGTGTTTGTTTGTATGTAGGTATAGATTCGATATTGTTTTACCCAACATGGTGTGGAAATAAATAAATGAATAAACATTGTTCGCCAACTGAATAAAAGCACGCACTGCATGGACCAAGGAGCAACACACTACTGCCCTCCTGCTCGTTGCAATCGTTTAGAGTTGTTAAGCAACCGCTCACTCTAGAGCAATATGGCATGCATTCGCCGTTTGCGGTGAAAGTGGTTGTACGGATACTGCGCAAACTACCCAAGAAGAAGTAGTGGTCCTGAGAGTTTCTATTACAAACATTGGGTTGGATCGTCCGATAAATTAGGAGAAAAGCTGTGTAATCTGTTTATTCAGCGGAAGCACATACCTACGGCTTGGCATGAGGCTAGACTTACTATTCTCTACAAGGGCAAAATCGGCGACAACGTGAATGATTCAAGACGTCACCGGGGTATCGCATCAAAGCAAATTTATAACAAATTTTATTTGCCGTATTTGGGTCTAAGACTTCACTATATGGAAGCCACCTTTACCCAGCACATCGGCGACAGGTGCCGGGCATCTGTTCCCCCCATTTACAGAGTGGTGAGAGGCCATCGAAGACTGTCTTTAAGCGCAGCTTTATTTTTCGCGCACGTTCTGGTCGATTGGGGATTGCCAAGTTCCTGTCTTTGTCAATATCTTGTATTTGGGAACCAGGCGAAAGTCCGGGCCGCACATTTCCTGTCGCGCTCTGTCATGAGCCAGACCGCCACTAAGCGCACTCTTACTCTACTGCGCTCTAGTACTGAATGGTCGAGCCAAGCATTGAATTTAGGATTGTATCAATGTTGAGCTCCAGCGTTGGCAATGATTTCATCAGGTTGGCGATCGGTGGCGTTGCCGGTTCTGCGCGTGCATTAAATACTACGCAGCAAGGTGGAACGGTCACTAAAGTGTCTGAATTGTACATAGGCACAAAATTATATTTTCAATTATATGCCATCTTGGAATGCAGACGTATTGCGAATTAAAAATTCATCAGCACCTTGAAGCTTTACCATTAGTTCATGAAGCAGACACTCAGTCAGTAAAACTGGCAATTAATTGAAACCACTTTATTACTAAAATCATTGTGAAATTATTCGTATTACCATAAAGCCGTTTTTCCCTCACGCAGAGAAAACACATTTTCCTCAAAGTATGTGTGGCTTGTTAGCGTAATAGTAAAGTTTTACGATATTACACGCGCGAAAGCTAAAACATTAGATATTACAGGATCTCAATCTTTACGAACCTATCCAGTCACGACTATATTTTCTGTTCTAGCCGACGTTAGACGAAGCAAACGTTTTTTCCCGAACACGTCGGTATGTTGAGGTTTTATATTAAACAACTTGTTCCTCTACGACCACACATTTTGGGAAGCGATGTTCGATTGCCAGCCACATTAACGTAGCAAAAAAAAATCACACTGTCACCCGTAAACAAAACATTATTGCTTCTTCAGTACATCGAAAGAAATGCTTCTTTCAGCAAAACCTATAAATTTTTCAAGCCTGGCCTAAATATTTCACCAACCAATCAAACCAATCAGTGCAATCCCCTATATATGATTCTTCTATGTACGGCCGTGTAGACCAATACCTGCAAAGCTTGTCAGGAAGCATAATCGACCCACTTGTTCGGAGTGTTAGCTAATAGGCGACTACTATGTGCCATCATTTTTGGCTACTCATTTTTTTGCCAATGTTCAATAAGATTTGACAACCATGAACAAAGACAGATATTCACCCGAGCAGTATTCGATGCAACGTAATGACATGGTTACGCCTTACTGCTTTAGGGTGTTAACCACCTAAATAACCAGTGCTACATATAAAATATCTGTTTCTATTTACCTTTTGTTTGTAACTAACAAACGTTGACATTTGATTCGATGGAGAGCCACAAGCTGACATAAGCGGCGTCTATACCATTCGTGCAATGGATGTCGATCGATGTTCGAACGCTCCGCTAAGTCGCTCCACTGTTGTCGCTGACTCCAAGTTGACCACTAGAACTGGTGGTTGACTGGAGTCATTTTCCTAGACGGTACGGACTGCAGTGAGGTTAATATTGATAACTCACTGCAATTGAAAACCGAGCCAGTTAATCGGAAGAGTATCATCATCATCATCATCACCATCATACTCACTTTTACTTGAATGACCGGTCGTCTTCCTCGGCTTCCACCCGCCCTCTTTAAGTATGCCCTCATTTTCCAGGTCCGCTGCACGAGCAGATATTTAGCCATCGGTCTATATATATGTAGACGGATCGCTGATGAGGTAGTCGGCCGTGCATACCTGTGTCTGATTAGCTGCCGCCTCATCCCGTCCTCGTGCGTTCAAATGCGATCTTCAACTCTTGGAGTATCATTGGTTTTTGCACGCGAATAGACACATGGACATTTGATGGCCCAGGCCCTCCACGAAGGTTACGCTCCGGCTTGCTCAGCTGCAGTGATTACGGAATCCATCGCGTCGGACTGCACTTGATTGATTACTATACACACAGATGACGGACACGCACACAGAGGGGCGTACAACCGAACCTAGAGGGGATATAAGCATACACGACGGTGTTCGGAGCAAATATAGGCGTACACACATTTATGTGAACTGGAATGGATCATGTCGATTTGCAGATGGTATCGACGAGCGTCGTTTGATAAAGCGGAACAGGCAATTTGTCTTAAATTGCATAGAATCTACGCATACCTGTCTCGATATTGATGTGTTTATACTATTCGTGCGTTTGTGGTTGACACGGCTGGACAGAAGCAGAGGTGAAGCGACATATAGGTTTGAAACTCGAGTACTCAACTTTTAGTATCTACTTCTACCATTTTTAGGATATATATATATTTTTTAGATTTTTCTTAAGTCCGTGTACGGTTTTTTCATGCCATGGCTAATTCATACACTCCGGCATTTACCTTGTCTAAACTGGAAACCATGCAAACCAATTTAAACGTGGCCGATCTGGGTCCCGAACCCAGTCCTCCCGAATGCAAGAATTTTCTCAGGAACACGACAGTGTGTTTAGTTTCTGTCTAGGGAGACTAGTTGCCTCGCAACAGCACATTTTATGCTCCTATGTCGGGCAAAAACACTAGTGTCACAAATTGTAGTAATTTCGCTCTCACTCCGAAACAAGACTTCTCAAAGACCATGTTCCATTGGAAAAAATATTTGCTTTAACGAGCTCTACAATTCCCTATTCCTATTATAAAAAACTTCTGCAACACCCTGTATATATAAGTTGGCGTCTGCTCACCGTTCGGTTGGCACACGGTGTAAGCACGCTCCGTGCGTTTCGGCGTTTTTTGGCCATTCTTGGCCTGGCTGAACCTCTACTTTGGTGTGGCGGAACTTTCAAACCTCTGTGCTCCCGATGTTGTGTGTCCTGTGGTATTTCGTTTCGATCGTTTGTGCCATTTTAAAGTTTGTGTAACTCTGGACTGGCTGTATTGTTGGACTTGGCTGTATCGACACGCGTTACCGAATTGGTGCTGTTCGGTCCTGCTTGCTTGAGTGTGACTCTTATTCGTGCGACAGCTGTGAAAAACTGCACTCTACCAGCGTCGTTGTAACCTCTGCACCTGCCGCAGATGTGGCATCCAAGGGGATTATAGCGACATCAACCGCAGCGGCCGCCACGGACGAGGCTGGTACATGCAACGCGACGGTCAAAACTGTTGAATCAGCGTCAGCTCCAGCATCTACTACAATGGAGACAACAGACTGCACCACAAATTGCACGGTGACAAGTGTATGCGGATTGGGTGCGCCGACTGGAGGGGCTTCTAGTGGCGAAAACGTTGCTAATAACTCATCGGATGGCTGGAATCTGGTTATCAATAAACACGCAGCTAAGCGTATAGATAAAGTAGGAGGCCGAATTCAGGCTGTACGGGAGAGCATAATCAAGCGCTCTAAGAGACTTTTTCGAGTCGTGATTGCACGCCGGTCGGAGAGCTTGGTAAACGGGGAGTCGACGACATTGGAAGTACCTTTTACGGAGAAACTATTGCCTCTCTGTAGCGAGTTGGCCAAGCTATTTCCCTCGGCAGAGCCTGAATCCAAGGCTGGTTTTATTTATTAACTCTGAACTGAATCCAAGGCTAGTTCATTATCGCAGATGAAGCAAAGGAGGCAGTAAAGATTGGCTCAGTCCTGGGCATTCAGGTTACGGCTAAGTGTCACGATTTGGCCAGCTACTGGGCAAAAATTAGTGGCGTCGATCGCGGTTTTAATGACAAAGATATTCTAGAAGCTCTTCGAGGTGTCGGCGTTGCCTCAGCCAAAAGGGAGGTAATCAAGCCAAAACATGGTGATGTACTTTCTAGCATTCCCAGGGACAGAGTGCATCTTCAGTTTAATAAGATACCACCCGCTGAGGTCCTTCTGGCTTTCCGCTCGTATAAGGTAGTGATTTCAGCTGGTACCCCACTCTTTTGCTACCGCTGTCTGAGGTTTGGACATATGGTGGCAAACTGTCGCAATGAACCTGCCTGTCGGCACTGTGGGCAGAAAGGACATCTTGATGTACACTGTAAGAATGAAGCCAAGTGCTTTCATTGTAAAGGACCGCACTCGTCCCTTTTATCGGCGTATCCAGTGCGTGCCTGCGAGATCAAGAAACGCAATGTATTGATGGAATCTAGATTGCTACATCAAGTGACAGTGGAATCTCCAGCGGCCGTCTCAGTCAAGATGGTCGAATCTGTGCCACTGGAGGCAACGGGTCCTGTTACAGAAACTCCGCAAGGTAACTCCAACTTGGCTCAAACTTCGCGTCGATCATATGCGGCCGTGGTGAGATCAGTAGTGGTCGACTCGACTTCGGGGTCCGAGGTACGGGTGAACTTACCCAGCGCTACAACTATTCCGAAGAACACTCCTAAACCGGTTCCCAAGCTTGAAGCTACATATCGTTGGCGCTCGACGAAGAAACCCAAGAAGTCTCTTATAAAGAAAGCTGTAGGTAACGCTCGTATATCTCTTAACATCGATGTTAGATGTTATTTTAAAGCTAAAGTAGTTAACTCATTTGTTCTATATAATTTATGAATTTTAATTACATTGCTCCGCAGTCTCTGGGGAATATCAGAAAGTGTTTGCTTTGGGATGACATTCGCTTACGTGTTAATTCGTTCGCAGCCATCCATATTAATGCCGGTACTGGTGGTCTGCTAAAGCAGGGGCAGCTTGAATCAATTATGATTCGGGAAGGCTCTGGTTTTGATGTAGTTGCCATAAGTGAAACTTGGCTAAAAGACTTAGACTGTCCTACTCACGGAATTAGCGGCTATAACTTTATCACTGCCTGCAGAAATGATCGTCCTGGGGGGGGGGGGAAGTCGGAATTTTCGTAAAAAACACCTCTGCAATACTCTCCTTTCGATCTCTAGTCCCGACGGTCATGTCTGAGCGGTCCGTATCCACGCAAAAAACGTTCGAGGGTTTGAGGGATTTATAATAGCTTTTTACTCACGTCGTGTTAGTCACAGTGATGTGCTGCTTGATACCCTTGAGAACTTATTGCCGCCAAGTACCAGCCTGCCCTGCATGCTGATGGGGGACTCGAATATAAATATTTTAGCTAATCCTCCTCCTAGAAAATACCTTTCTTTTTTGTATGGCAAGAAGTTTGTTCACACAATAGATAGATGTGACCCGTTCCAGCTCAGCAACCTGTATAGATCATATAGCTATAGCAAATTGTTTTGTTTTTAGTTCTATCGAAGCAGCTGTGCTAGAGACCCCAGTATTTTCAGATCACCATCCGGTTATTATCTCTGTTAACGGCGGTCAACCCGTTTCGGTTGTACCTCAAAGGGACATACCTATTGAGAGTAGGCGGCATGATCAGCGCAGTATTAATGGATTTATTGACTTGGTGAGGCGGGCCTCCTGGATCAACGTCTATGACGCTTTAGATGTAGATTCAGCTTTTGAAGCGCTTCGGGCTACCATGGGCAAGATTTATGATAAACAATTACAATTATGTTTATTTTACTCAAATTGAGTATAATATACATTTTAAAATGTTTCTTTATGAAGCTCTATCTTCTTTACGCTTCCGACGAGAGAAGTAGTGCAACGATTATCGGTCCAGCGCTGTGCATTCCACTGCATGGTACTTGGCACACCTCTGCAGGCAGAACCGGCAGGTGCAAAACTCGTACTCCTCGTGAACGGTTGCGTTTGAACATACCAGGTAGTGATAACCATGCACTATGTACCTGGTGTTTACGTGGCGATTGTCACCATAAACTTGTTAAATCCGTGTAGTGATGGGCACCGTCTTGATGAACTATGACCAAAGGAGACCAACTCATTTTCGTTGCCTCAGGTGCATGCCTCTGATGTTGACGGTGCAATAAGGAACTTGAATGCTAGCTGGTCTTGTGTAATTATGGGTGTTCCGGCTTAATTGTTAAAGTTAGCTTCCTCCGTTATTGCAGCTCTATTGGCAAGAGTAATTAATCTATCTTTTCAACATGGCTATTTCCCTAAATGTCTGAGATCTACCAACGTAATCCCATTGTACAAGGGTAAAGGGAATAGGTGTCTTGCGTCCAGCTACCGTCCTATCTCAATTGTTGACTACATTTTAAAGATCTTTGAAAAGTTAGTGTTGCTGAGTCTAACTCGTTATTTGAAGGACAATAACTTCCTCTCATCAGACCAATTTGGCTTTCGTAAAAACCGATCGACAGACTTAGCCCTAGCACATCTGTGGCAGCATGTGGTTGGCTCGGTCGAAATGGACCAGCCTTGTTTGGGCGTGTTCCTGGTCTGCCTTCAGTTGCCTTGGTCACGGATTGTTTACCCAGATGTTGACCCACTTAGGCTGCACGGTCTCTGGCACAGTCAGCTGGTTTAGATCCTACCTTGAGGATAGATCTCAGCCTGTAAAGGTTGGACCTATTCAATCTACTTGGCAGCTTGTTGGCTTGGGGACTCCACAGGGTTCTGTTCTTGGTCCCTCTCTGTTTCTTATATTACTTAACTTCATACTCTTGAAAATCAAACACGACAACCTGGAAAAGGCGATAGCTTTTGCTGACGAAACGACAATCTTATTTCGGCTCGACTCGGCTAACGTTTCTAATGGTATTAACGCTCCCCTGAAGTTAGTTGAAAAAGTTGTTAAGGTTTTCAATGAATACGGCTTAGTTGTGAATACGAGCAAAACTAATATCTTAGTGTTTCGACCCGCTAGAAGGCTGCTTCAATTGCCAGATAGTTTTCGACTGGGTGTCAATATGGTAAATCGTTCTCAGGCTGTGAGATGTCTCGGTTTGGTACTGCATGATAATTTATCCTGGCATAGCTGGCATAGATCAATTGTTGCCAAAATGCTATGCAATTATTGCAACGTTGCGGATATTAAGGCAGGTGGGGGTTCCAATTGAGGGACTTTTAACGGTCTACAAGGCCCTGTTTTTACCTATTTTATGTTATGGTGTTCTGTTGTAGGGTGGTGGGTCTGTTGTAGGGATCTGTTCGCTGCTTATGACCTTTTACCGATCTCTAAAATATATATTCTTAGAGTAACTACGCTTGCCTACAAAACCTCTCGTGGGGTACTACCGGCGGATACAGTATTCCCCTTGGAATCTAGGCGGAGAAGGCGGCTGCATAGAGCGACAGTATTTGTGGTACCGAGGACCAAGAATAAGGTATCTCTCCTCTGTTAGTATATTTGTGCGGGAATTAAAAAAGTATCTTGCTTCCGGCTCTGGTATAACAGATCGATGAGAGTATTGGCAGGCGTTGCGAAGTAAAGAGCTGCGGGGATAGTAATTGATTCATGAGTTATAGGAGCCTTCATACAAAAGGTCGGCAATACTGTCGTGTCGAGCGTATCTACTTGCTACAATTGCTTAATCACACCGAGGAGCTGGATCACCGGCTTACTGTGTACACACCTGTATATATGACCATGTGACTGTGTAAATTCACCCTTTTTATAAAATGTCATTTTTTTCCGAAAGCTCAAGCATTTGTAATGCAGTTTCGAAAATAAACCACGTTCTGAATCTTAATATATATATATATATATATATATATATAGTGTGTTGCAAAAAATTAGCAACTCATGTTTTTTTGCGATAATTTCGGCTTGGTTTATTTGAATGGCTTGAAATTTTTAGCGCATGATGTACATGACGAAACATGAGTATAGTGTTGAACTCATTGCAATCTCAAAATCGGTTCATACAAAAAATAAAAAAGTGTGAAAAAACAGTGTTGCAAAATATTAGCAACAATAACATGCTAACAACACAGCTCTTGTTTGTAAACGATAGTCGATACTACAGCTGATATTCGATCCCAGGGATCAAATGTCAGGAATATTGTCTAGCTAAATCAATCGTTATATAGCTGCAAAATATTCTACAGCTTAGTCGTTGTTCCGAACTAACGACGAATCTTATGTTTAAACCATGGGTCATACAAAGGATCTTTCGGATAACGAAAAGACAAGAATTGAGGCATATGTTGAGCTCGGTCATACAGTAACTGCTATAGCAACCAGATTAGGACGGCATACGAGCACCATCAGCAGGTTCTTACACCCTGGAGTGAACCAAAGGTGCAGATCTAACAGTGGGCGTAAGCCAGTTTTGACTATTCGAGATCGGCGAAGGATCATACAGTTGGCTACTCATGACCAAATGTCTTCTTCCAGGATCAGGACTACTTTGGGAGTGCCAGTGCACCGATCCACAGTGTACCGAGTGTTAAGTTCTGACAAAAACGTGCGATACGCGAAAAGGAAGCTTATGCCGCGACTGCAACCGAAGCACATTGTCGCACAGCGTGAATTTTCGCATAGATACCAAACTTGGGATAACGAGTGGAAAAACATCGTCTTCTCGGATGAAAATAAATTTAATCTCGATGGCCCTGACGGCTGTCAGTACTATTGGCACGACTTACGGAAGGAACCTAAATGGTTCTCGAAACGTGTGGCCGGTGGTGGCTCTGTGAAATATTGGGGCGCGTTTGGATATAATGGGAAGTCTGATCTAGTCGAGATTGTATGCCGAAACAATTCTGACATGTATTAGCGCATTGTCGGTTCCCAGTTAAAGCCCACTTCAGAAGAATTGGGGGACTTGACGCAGTTTTTCAACAAGACAACGCCACGTTTCATACCTCGGCTAGCACTATAGCTTTTTTTCAAGAACAAGGAGTGTCACTTTTTGACTGGCCGGCATTAAGTCCAGACCTGAATCCTATTGAAAATCTTTGGGGACATTTGGTAAAGCAGAAATACGCAAATGGTCGACAATATAATAATTTGTCGGACCTCAAAGAAGCTGTCCAGCAAGCATAGACTAATATTCCACTTTCGTACTTACAACAGCTCATTAACTCAATGAAAGACCGAGGTTACGATTTGATTCAGAAGAAGGGACGAAAAACCCGTTTCTACAATAAAATATGTAGTTTCAAATGAGTCATACAGCCCTGCTAAGAATCGAATACGCTGTAAGGCGCTATTGTTGCTAATTTTTTGCAACACTGTTTTTTCACACTTTTTTATTTTTTGTATGAACCGATGTTGAGATTGCAATGAAATCAACACTATACTCATGTTTCGTCATGTACATCATGCGCTTAAAATTTCAAGCCATTCGAATAAACCAAGCCGAAATTATCACAAAAAAACATGAGTTGCTAATTTTTTGCAACACACTTATATATATATATTAATATATATATATATATATATATATATATATATATATATATATATATATATATATATATTCCATTCAATTCAGACGTGGTTTATTTACGAAACTGCATACATTCACATGCTTAAGTTCTCGTTATGAAAAGTGGTACAAGGGTTTGGGAATAAAAGGAGAAAAAGAAGAAGATAAAGCAGCAGATAATACCTATACCATATTATTGGCGATACTAACATACAAGGCAAAGGAGCACACTGAGCTATAACTTCATAAACATTATAACTCGAAATGACAGGTGAAAACTAAGAAATTAAATCATCGCTCTCAGTAGTATATAATATATATATATATATATATATACCGAGCAAGATGGCTTAGTGGCAAGCCTTTGCCTTGCATTCGGGAGGTCTGGGTTCGAGACCCAGACCGACCACTCTTAAAATGGTTTGCATGGTTTCCAATTTAGACAAGGTAAATGCCGGAGTAGATTAAAATTAGCCATGACATGAAAAAACCGTACACGGGCAATTGCCTAACGGAAAATCTTAAAAAAAGAAATATATATATATATATATATTATATATATATATATATATATGTACATATATATATATATATATATATATATATATATATATATATATATATATATAGCTATATATCTATATATTATAGATCTATATATATATATTATCTATATATAATATTATATATTCTATCTATATATCTATATATATATATATATATATATATATATATGAACTCTTTTCAAACAACCCGCAAGAACTTTATATTAGGCAAGTACTTCAGAGAGCCAGGGAAAATATTTTTTTCGGATTTTTGCCTACATAGAATTTTTCAAGCTATTTGTTTCGTGGTTTGATGGGTCTCAGTGTCGTTTTGGTCATTTTATGAAACCTCAGCTTTTTTCGGAAACATTGGATTTTGTTGTGGATTTTTAAATATTTAATTTTCTAAATTCGTCACAGTTGACGGTTAATGACTTAGTACGAAAACCAACGTAAGTGAAACATGGCAGGATGACCGGCGCAAGCGCCACGTTACAACGCCACGCTTCGCAGTGCACGGTTTCCATCACGCTCTCTGTTCGGAGTCCACCTTGTACGAGCTCGGTTGATTGTGCCGGAAGCCACGCTGTCCGTTGCTCGCGTTAGGACTCTTGGCTCGTTAAGCGCAACGGTCTTTGATATCATAACTTAGTGATTCGATGTTTGCGATATTCGCGGCTAATCCGAATTAACGGAATTGTAAATATCGTAGGTACTCAATGCACATTCCTAAACATTCTTGTTAATTTCTTTGAGTTTCAGTTGATTTGCATACATATGTATATATTTTGGAAGTCGTTAATGACTACCTATCAAATATAAATAAATCTAAATTGTAGTATATTTAGAAAGCTTTCTAGAGCAATATGTTCCTTTTTCCATAAATCGCGCAAAAATCGGTAGTATGTATTGTCCCAAACATAGTAAAAAATACGCAGCAAAAGAGCAAACTCACTATTGTTGCCAAATATTTAGACTGTAATACGACTAAAACATACAGGTCATAGTGGATGTACTTAGGTCGGACATCCAAGACCTTGGCCTTTAATCAAATGCAGCAACGTTGAGGCAATCCATTTAACATGGAATGGCGCTAGTACAGAAAACGTTATGCTATCAATAAGCTCAGCTAGGGCATATTATAATAGAAATTCAACCGAGCCCAAATGCAAGCTCCGCAAATTCTGCTCTTTGCAGAAGACATTAAGGCGTTTAGACCAAAGCGTACAAAAAGTAAAGAAAATACCGTTCTTGGTTTGACCGTATTCTGTTGGAGTATATATATATATATATATATATATATATATATATATATATATAGAGAGAGAGAGAGAAGAAAAACAACCTATGCATTTTGTAATACCTGAATGACCGACATTTATCACATTTCGGTGGCAAGTATTTGTAGAGCTATCTGACATGGTCACCATCACCATTTTTCTTGAGTAGAGACTACTGTTGAATTGACATTTGCGTATCTAAACTTCTTGGCAAATGTAATCTGGCCCGCGTCTACATGTTGCCACGCAAAAGGCTTGAAATTATCTCAAGTTCAACATGTGCTAACTACATATTTAGCCTTAGAAAAACGCACCGTTATACGACCAATACATGGCGAATCAATTGTCATTCGATTACATATCGCTTAATTAAAGACATTTCCACGAACACTTTTCATTTTTGCCAGATAGGTTCCCACCGAAATTATTTAGATAAATGCTGACTAAGTGGCTACCATATAGGTAATTCTGCTTTATTAGAATTTGCATTTGAACTCCCTATCACATTATATATATATATATATATATATATATATATATATATATATATATATATATATATATATATATATATATATACTACTAGGGCACCCAGTTACTGTAAGCCACCGTGGACCAGCGAAACCAAAGGCGCCCGAACTAATTGCGATAGCAATACGGTTCTAACGTTTCGGTATTGACATTCTTGATTTTGGCTAGCTCGCTTAGATAGGCTGGTGCCAGCATGACATCAGCGTCTAATTGTCTGTATGCCTGTCGGACTGTCGATACGGGTCGCCCCAACAGGACGACCTACAAGGTAATCCGCAGCAAACCCGACTCTAAGAGAGGACCTCTCAGTGCAGGACGTCGAAGAGAAGCCGGCATCAATAATAGACACTATAAACATGCAGATAAACGCCCCCTCTTCTCGGTTGAAGGGCACAAGCTTCTCATGACTGCGCGTGTATATACAACAAAAACAATATATATAAAAAACTCGGAAAAAATATATTTTTTTCAATGGAAAGAGGAGATGGAAGCGCCTTTAGGAGCGAGGATGAAATTTGTAAAAATGGTTTTTGTGTCTTAATTTTTTCTACATAGTTGCACAAAATCTACGTTTGCAGGAAAATCATACAACGCATGAAGTTTGATCACCCGATTATACTGGAAAATTCTGCATAATCTAAATGGGATGAAAGAAAATTATAAAAATGTTATGTCTTACGTGAAAGCTTGTACGTACAGAATCGTAGAGTATTGATATTACGTCCAAAAAGCGAATATCCTCAGAAATAATAAATTTAATGCTAAGTTTTGCGTGGGACTTTGATTTGAAGTGCGCACGGGCTTTGATTCTGAGTTCGTGCCATTCGAGGCGCCAAAGCGGCATAAGAAAAACCTCCAAAGCGGGAGCAGACGACCCGCCAAGTGCTATAGAAAATGAAGTGTTGGGCTCTTAAAATATCGTGCCATTTCATTGCGAACTGCAGACTGTATTTTAATTGCGTGATGAATCGGTTTACAAATGCAGAAAAAGCTGTATGGTGAAGCACGCTGTAACGCGAGAGCCGCGCCTGCATTTTACGCAGAGCGTTTTCCCAATAGACTCATACCTGACAGGTGCACGCTTAGGAATATAATTACAGTCGGTTACGTGAGAGTGGGTCGTTCCATGGCCGTTACTACAATACTGGACGGCCACGGACAACGAGAACGGCAGACGCGAAACAACCCATCCTTCAAAAACTGACCGAGCGATCTACTGCGAACATTATGCAGTTGTCTGCGTATGCCACAGTTACTTCCACTACCGTACTAGCGGACAAAGGACTGCGTTCGTACCGGTCTCAGAGAATTCCTTCTCTACGGCCCAGTGACTACCAGCTACGTACTGAATGCCGTTAACAGTTTTCGGATAAGGGAACTCACTGTATATGTTCCCTGCGCTTGTTCTGTTTACGGGTAAGGTTTCGTTTAGCTAATATAGTGTATTTATCGCACACAGCACTCATTGGTGGGCGAGAGAGAATCCTCAAATGACCCGCGACGATAAACGCCAAAATCGCTTCTCGGGGTATGTCTTGGTGGGCATGGTGGGCGACTACCTTATAGGTCCCCACATACTTCCATCTAGATTAGATGCAGCTGTTTGCTGCATATTCTTGAGCTACACGTTACCGAAATTGCTGGAAGACGTCGCGGAACGCGTTTGTCTCAGAATGTGGTTTCAGCATTTTCAGCATGACAGTGCGCCGCCACACAACTCTGCTACGATTTGGGAATACCTAAACTAGATATCTGCGAATCGGTGGATTAGCCGAGGCGGGAGGGGATTTCTTGGCCATCTCGATCGTCCAATTTAACGATTCTCGGCTTTTTGGTGGGGCTACCTAAAGAGTGCCGTCTACGAAACCCGCGTTAAGTCGCGTAATCATCTAGTCGCCTGTATATTCAACGCTGCTGACACGGTTCGGGTAAAGCCTAACATATTTACACGCGTGCAAGAAAGGCTATGCAATCGCTACAGAACGTTTTTAATGATTGGCGGACAAAACTTCGAGCACTTCTTATAATGAAAAAATGCAGATATATTTTTAAACGACTATGATTGGGATATATATATATATATATATATATATATATATATAACCGTATAACCGCCAAGCCGTGAAATGAGCCCAAACGTCGTTAACCGTCTCAGTTAACTCGCTAAGACATACATCTTGCTAGTGGCTGTATAATTTGTTCGCGGTGTAGCTGTTGCCAAATGTACAGATCTCGTGTTTTAAATTAATACGAGATCCCAAATGGCAATGGAGGTCTCCACTGCGGGCTTTACACAATAGGTTACAAAAAATGTATGGTTGCATCTTTTGTTCGCAGACTGTATATATATATATTTTTTTTTTATGTTAAATAATCCTTGGTTGCGATACTTGTTGAATGTGAACGTCTGTTAAACTACAACTAATAAGCTCAGCGTATAGCACTTACTGCCTACAGTAGAAGCCGTGTTCCCTCTACGGACAGCCAAAAAGAGCGCATGCTTCATATATCGTACCTCGCGTCATTAGTCGGCGATATCTTCTATATATTAGATGTTATCCTTTACAACCTTACCAGCACCCACGCTGACGGAACTGACTACCCCTAATATTACGATACTGTTTAGTTCCTGTCTTGTCTCAGCCCATGTGTTGTGCGAACTATTCAGACTTACTGAGCTGGGCCGGAACGATGACATCACCGTACAGAGCACTATTACGTTTTGAACTTTAATGGTACGACCACACGGGAATGGTAACGGTGAGGTTGTAGCCCACCATTACAAGTAAAACCATTTGGTTAAACAAAGCCTAGCCAGACTGTGCAGTGGAGGTGCAGCTTCTTGCTGCTTTTCAACTAGAGCACCATCCGATTTTACTGATATATGCAGGGTCATTCACATCGTTACGTACTTATTTCGAGATTTGATAGAACTCGGCAGGAAAATAATTTTTTTCCCAATGCAAGGAGGAACGTCATAAAAATTGACTTTTTATGACTTTCCTTAATCTGGTTATTCGCTTTTTGCTACGCAAGCTAGTGGAGTGCCTTCTGTTGTGCAGAATTCTGAACACGCTGATATAATCAGTTCCTTCATGCGTAGACTAGTTCTCCCGCAAACGTAGATTTCGCATAACTATGTAGGAGAAAAAGACAGAATAACTATTTTTATAAACTTCACTCTCTCTCCTATACAAGACGTTTCCGCGCCCTCTTTCCATTAGAAAAAATCATTTTCCTGCCGAGTTCTACCAAACCTCGCAATAAGTACATAACAATATGAATGACCCTGTATATATATATATATATATATATATATATATACCCAAGTCTTCATATTTCCGCGTTAAAATGTTTTATTGTTTTAATTGCAAGGAATAGGCAAAACAAAAGCAGGTGAAAACAAAAAAAACTGTACCCAAAATGACCGTCTATGCTCAAACTTATATATAGGAATAATTAACTACCCAAGGGCTTGTAAGAAGCGCTACCAGCCTGTCCTCGAGGCAGCCTCCAGTCCCAGTAAAAAAGATAATTGTGAAACCATCTGACCCTTTTCTATCGCTTCTCAGGAAGCCGGCTGGCTCCGGGGGTGCACGGCATTGGAGCTGACCTAAAAGCCCGCGCTGAATTTTTCACTTACTTCGCTGTGACGGCTTTACCGTCTCTCAGATAGCCACCTGTGCTCCGCACGGATACCAATGCTTCTCGGTTAGTCTTAAAACCGATGTACAGACGAAACGTTTCGTGTAAAATGAAGTGCCAAGGTTGACGATGGGATGGCCTAGAGCCACTTGTTGGCTCTTCTGTAGACGACTGCGTGCAGTCGTGTTTTGTCTGTCAGGGTCAGGGCATCAGAAAATAGATGCTGGTACTTCTTAGAGACAATGAGGTTGTCGCAGGACCTCTGCAGATGTTTGTTTTTCTCACGACGCCCTCGAATCTTAGCCCTCTACACCGCGCAGCGACGCAACGTGGCAGTTAGCTACCAGGTTTGCTCTAGAGTGAATTTCCAGACTTTCGGGTCTAAGGGGGAGGGTACCTTTAATGCAGTTGCTGTCGGCAGGGTCTATATTGAAAAGCTTCTTGAGACTGGTCCTTAGACTTTCGGCCAAGTCGTGCAGAGGACCCTAAATCCGTAAATAATTCACTTCACAAGAACTTGTAAGAAGCGCTACCAGCTTGTTCTCGAGGCAGTTTCTAGCCCCAGTAAAAGGGATATAAATCACAGGCGTCGTTGTTATATTCTAGCAACAGCGACGACCCGTCGTGCCATGCATTAAATGACATGATTTGACACGAGACAGACTATCAGAGGACGATGACGGCCGCTCGCTCGTTCGTTCACTGTGACGCTCTTCGCTTTCTTCAATGCGGCTGACGGTTGGATTGATGGGAGAGACGTTGTAACTGGCTGACCTTACCGCCACCACCACTACCATCACCGGTTCTGGCTAACTGCTGAACGGCGACAACAGCAGCCATAAGCCAGAGCAACAATACAGTTTGCAGGGGACGCTTGAAAAACTCGCCAAAATTGATGCAGCTCAGCGACCCAATTGGCGTTGCGACCAGAGGAGACACATAGGTGCACGGGTTCGAACCCCGCCGTTGCACATTTGTATTTATTATAAAGTTCGTCTTACAAAGCAATGCAAAAGCAATTCCGTGGACGGAGAAATGTTGGCTGTGAATCAGCCCAAAAAAGTGTCTGGGTTTCTGGCTTAATGCAGATTGGCATTTAGCTACGGAAGAACTACATATTGTTCATAAATATAGAGGCGAACATTTTGTTGGATATTATCCCATATCATGGACAAACGAGAAGCAAGGACTTGCTGACTAAATTATTTTAAAAACGAATGGCGTTACAACTGCTGTGACACGTCTCGATGTCCTATGAAGCTAGGGATCATTGGGAAAAAAACCTCGCAGGGAATAATACTCCAAGCGGTTCTAAAACCTAGCATGGCAACCTTTAGCAGGTCGAGCGAGTCAACCGGGAGGATATTGTGAATATAATTTGAAAAATAAATAACTGATTGAGACAACTGAAGCCTGCAGCAACGTCGAGGAAAACTCCGAGACATAATTTGGTCGATCCTACTGAGTGCACCACATTATCAAGGAACCAATTAAGCAACCAGTCGTTTCAATAACACGCACTTTTACAGGCAATCTGTCATAATATACCTTAGGGTCATACTTCATTTAAAAACACTTATCGTGGTGTTTCCAGACCACCCTGTATCAGTTGAATTTTAGTTCGTAAAACTCAACCATGCGGGAATCCGCATAGGTTCCCGACAATCGACCAATAAGAGATAGCAGACATTGGTCGATCGTCACCAATTCAAGGGCCACCAATCAGCATCGAAATCACTTCGAGAACTAAGAACGATGGTTCTCCTGACAAACATCATGAAAACATGACCAAACGTCTTTTAAAGACGCCGACCCGCTGCGTATTTCAGAGGTCCTGTTCGTTCCATTCGTTTGATAGCTTGCAGTCTAGATAGTGCAGCATCTAGGTCAACCTGATTTTTTTTTCTAGGAGGTGATTATCCTTTGCCCTTGACGGGCTTGAAACCGCTGTGAGGCATAATGTCAATGCACTATGGGCCGGACATGTTGAGATATCTAGGGTTTCCCGAACATTCCTTGTGGCAGTATGGCCGCTGACTCTCAACGGTATATGGTTTATCATCTATTCTCAATAAGCACTGCTCAAAAAAAAATTTGATCACTAGATAGAATCGACGATACGTCGGTAGATGACAGCCATGAATAGCCCTAGACCACGCCGCCAAGGGTCAACCTGAATCCACAGGTGGAACCCTCAGTTGACCCTCATATCGTTGAAACCTAAAGCAGGACAATTGGAGGTCGTATTCGCAATCTGAAGGTAGCTTGTGCGTTGTGAGCGAGCACGGCTAAATTCAAACGTGCCAGCTGATTGCGTTTGAACGGACTGAATCTGCCGTACCAAGGCGACACGTCGTCCCGACAAGACAGACCAGTAATGTACCCCCGTAAATGGCGGCACCCAACAGTGCACTGAGTTTTGTATGTAGCTCCGTGACAAAAAGCCAGTGTGTGCTAAGAATGGCCAAGGTTCTCGCGTTATTTTACTGCTTGTATACAGAGCGCACCTGGAATCGAATTTCACTTACGGATTGTGGCACAAACTACTCAGCATACCTACACTAGTTATTAATGATGCTAATTAATGATGCCACAATGCTCCAGTGCGAAAGCTATTCAGTTCCAAGCAAGAGACCTCGCACGTATGCGACCAGAAATGTGCTCGCTTTACGCAGCATCTAAAGCGTTATATAGACGAACGCTCAAAGAGGCCAAACTCCAATACGAAATACGGAAGGAGGACAAACTACTATCGAAGGCTCATGAACAACCGCACGTATGGCTCAAGACTACAAAGCAACTACGAGCACCATGCCCAGTAGACCGTGGAACCCTACGAGCACACTTCTAAAACATCCTGGGGGACAAGGACACAATTCCGCGAGAGCCGCCAACCTACACAAGCGTCTGGTCTGAAGAAGATACCCAGTGGAGGGAATACCTGGGGCGAGAATTTGATATTCAAGAGGTGACGGAGGCAATCCATAGCCTAAGGAAAAATAAGTCGCCTGGGCCGGACAATATACGGAATGAACACATTCAGGAGGCCATGGTGCTTGCACCATGTTGGACCACGCTGTTCAACGAATGCATGCGTAGAGGAAAGATCCCATCAAGTTGGCGACAGTGCCTTCTGACTCTCATCTCCAAAGGCAAGGGCACACCCACTGATCCTGCCTCATGGAGAGGTATAGCAAAGAAAAGCTGCATTTACAAGTTACTGGCCAGTTTGTTGGTACGGAGACTGACACCTTACATTGCCCACAAAGACGCACTGCCAGACGAGCAGCATGGTTTCCGGCCACATAGATCAACACTATCAGCTTGTACAACACTCCTCAAGGATATCGACAGCACCCTCTCACGAAAAGGTCAATTTTTGTACAGTGTGTTCGTTGATTTCCGAGCAGCCTTTGACTCGGGTTCGAGGTGCATAGTTCTTAACAAATTCGCTGAACTTGGTGTTCCAGCACCAATCGTAGGACTTCTCCAGGCTGTCCTCCAAACAAATCAAGTCGTCATAGATGATGGAGTCACAGAGCATCCGCCACTGGTGCAAACTAATGGGTTCACACAAGGAGACAATCTGAGCCCGCTGATGTTTACACTTCTAATAGCGGACCTGCCACCCAAAATCAAGAAACGACACCCCACGGTCGATATAATTATGTACGCGGACGACCTGGTGATTTACAGCCGGAGTAGATTTCACCTTCAACAAGCATTGGCAACCCTCTCTTCATATATTGCCGACGTTGGACTGGAAATTAACGCCCAAAAGACTGAGGCGATGAAATTTAGACGTGGCGGTAGAATAGCAGAAGGAGACACTTTAAGGCTAAACGGTCATGTTTTGAGCTATGTTAATAGATTCACATACTTAGGCGTGACACTGACGCCCAGTGGCAAAACGTTTGGTGTACATATAGAACAGCGAGTAGCAAAGGCACTGGTGGCCGCAACAATGATAGCACAGCCGCAAAAACTGTCACTCAGCACGGCACTGGCTTTGTTTAATATGAAAATAGCACCAACTGCATCTTATGGAATAGAACTGCTCTGGGAGAAACTGAGCACAGCACACCTCGCGTTGTTAGATAGTACTAAACCTGCATTTCTAAAAAGGGTCTTGGGCCTGCACTGCTCAACGCGAAATCGTTTGGTCTATCTTCTTACAGGTACTCCGCTGTTTGTCGAACAGTTAAAGTCGCAGTTTAAGTTCCCAGAGACGCCGGCCTATCGTGAATTTATTAGGCTGTATGATGAAAAGATGGCAGACGTTGATCCCGATTTTTATAACACAAGAGCAATGACAAACACTGAGTGGAAGGGGGTGTGCCGAAATACTCGTCATACGGTTGTAAGATATGCGGTTCACGGGTTCCACCATGCAATATGTAGAACAGAAGGATATCATGACCTAAGTGATCTTTGTATATGCAAATATTGTGGCTTATCATGTTCAAGATACCACGCTGGTCAATGTACGAAAATGACATCGATAACAAGTCTGAATATGATCTCATAGGATGGATTGTGGATATAATGTTCTTATAATATATATTTGTAATGTGCAATACCTAACCAAGGTGACAATAAACGATTGTATTGTTATTAATGATGACTATTTGTTTCTGCATCGAGAGTCCACTATGCGAGAACAACTGTACTTCAAGGTGACATATAACCGTAAAAATATGATTGTCATTATATATAATTTACAGACTTCAGCGACCGTCCCATCTGGCGAACAAGTGCTAAGACCTTCGATGTGTTTAATAGCTTGCTGCGTAGCATTAAGTGTAGCTTTGCGAGCAGAAATCCTTGGGTCGGACACGCCAAAAAATGGCCCAAATGGTCCTGCAATAGGTGACCTAAGCCTGTCACCTATTACAGGACCTGACTCTACTTGTTCCCACTACCGATCCGCATCGTACGAGTAGGTACCCAACGCAGTTTCGTGCCGTACCGCTGAAAAATGGCCCCACGCCCTCCCAAAGATATACCTCAACATTGGTACAATCTTTTTTGTGGCGTTTTGAGACAGTCATCAAAAATCCAGAGACAGTCTTGTTTGGCCGTCACCGATGTGCTGGCTAAAGGTCGTTCTCGTATAGTGTACCTCAAACCCAAACACAAGAAAGAGCTGACAAACTCCAGCGGTTAGCCACAGCAGGGTATTACATCTGCTGCTTTCTACATCGTCACGTAATTGACAAATGGCGCTACTATTATGCCACCCGCATACAGGAGAACGACGGCGTATCTAAACCCCTCTCGCACTTGACGGGCTAGGTCTGCGACGAGTAGAGAAAAAGCTGGAGTTCCCTTGAGGAGTTTCTATGTTTTGACTTATATATGTGTAACCAGCGAACTTATTGGTGTTGTTCTAGACTAAACAGTTGCTAAACACGGGGTCTGATGCGAGGGCGTTTGCAGCGAGAAGAAGGGCGGTAAGTGCTATCGCCATAGTTTCCTGCCATGCTGTGCATGCTTTTATTCTGCCAGGGAAAATTGTGGTCATGGGGTTCTGCTAATCACAACGGCGCTTACTCTTCATAAGCTGTTCGGTAGGTTGCTCTCTGTCGGCCATAGAACGTTCTCGATAAGCAGCTAGCTGGAGATCGGATGTACAGCCCATGCTTAATAAAGAAGCCCCAAAACTTCGCAGTGCTTTAGGTGGCAGCCTTGTGTTAACCAGGGCCGCTGTTTCTTTGTCTGCACTAGTTCTTAACTGCAATCGCCTTGGCGGTGGCCTCCACTTAACGCCAAAAGTTAATATCAGCGGCCTTAATTTGCGCGTTAACACACGCTTATCTAGTTGCTTAGACAAACAAACTGCCGACGAGAGACGCGTCTCTGTTCAAGTACACACAGAGACACCAACACTAGCAGGTGCTTCTGTACTGGAATACCAAGAACCTTGCATCTCAGAAATTTTGTCGGACGTTAAACCTTGTTAAAGGGAGATCCATAGTGCTCCTTCTGCCTTGGCAAACGTACCTGCATTTATCACGATCATTTGCACAATGCAGGCCCCTGTTCTCCAGAAACTCAAGAAGCCCATCGCTTCTTCTGTCGTTGACGTCACTATCAATACGACACTTGAAGTGCGGGCCTATCCCCGCTAGATTCACGCTGACGCATCGGCAACAACACCACCAACGTAATGAGGGGGCAAGTAATGCGAGGTTGAAACTACCTGATATGGGTGTCATCCAACATTTACTTCGAGACACACATTGCACTCGGGGTTACCCTGCTTGTGAATAGATTAAACTCCACCTACTGGTCTACCCCGTCTCACTGCATCTCATCGAAATACAGTTCCTCTCGCACAAAAGTTTTCGTCAAGATTACAATGTCCATATTTTAAAACAAGCGTTCTGAGTGTGTAAGGCCCCAGCTAAACCGTCGCTCTTCCAAGGTAATAACTCGCAGCTGTAAGCAGCATACAGCTGCCTTGGCAGAACACATCTGTCTGTAAACTTTTTGCATACTCTAGTTTGGGCCGGTAGAGCCGCCAGCCATTGCCGGAGGCCCAGGTCGTTCTGCCTGGAGGCGCTATTGAAAACCTTACCGTAGTCATTATGACCAAATGCCACGCAGAAGGTGGAGTCCGGCCGGGAAACGCTTAGCTTTTAAATAACACGCACTTTGATTTGCCTCCTGCAGCTGCTTCCTTCCTGTTCACCAACGTTCTTTAGCTAAAGCCCTCTAAGCGGAGGGCCTTTATGGGCAACGCAATGTTAGCTAACGGTTTTGCACAATGTTAGCTCACCCGGGTCTACGCCTGCACTTTCTGCTTGAAGAGAACGGGGCTTCTCATTCGCGTTTCTACCCGTTGTAGTCTGGCCGCCGAGGCGAACAAGGTAAGAAAGTACTAGAACATCGGGTACTTTTACTGACTTTACCCACTTGGCTATGAGATCTTTGGTGGGCCGGGTCCGTCTAAGTGGATTTCCACGCAAAAAGTCGCGAAGAGGCTGATAAATGCCAGCGAAGATAGAAGAGCGGGCGATTTGCTCAGACAACGCCTGTTACTGGATGTGCAACGGGGTAGTGCAGCTTCAGTCCCGGGAACCATAGATTGCTGGTTTCTACACAGGACCCCCATTGCGGTGCACACGTTTGCAAGGACTTAAAAACATGCCTCACAATAAATAAATTAAAAAAAAAAATATATATATATATATATATATATCTACAGACCGAGTTATAAAACTATGCTTCATACATACAGAATTGTGGCGAATCAGCTCTCCGCTCTACTGGAACATTTAGAGTCATACAAAGCAACGTTATTTTGTGAGTACACCAGTCCATCGCTTCCAAGTTCCTAGAGGTCTGACAGCAACCATGGCATTGCAAACCATAGCATTACGAGGCGAACAGCTTGCCGTATGCACCAACGTGATAACTCTTTTTACTTTGCGCAATACCTTCTACAATAAGGGGCCTATTGCATTATTCGGACTCTTGCATCTCCTTCGATTAAACTTGAGATATGCAAAGTTTTTCGAAATATATATAAGTGATATATACAAAAATATATAAGTGCAGTTTAAAAAAAACGTCTGAAATCATGTTTATATATATATATATATATAAAGTGTGTTGCAAAAAATGAGCAACTCATGTTTTTTGGTGATAATTTCGGCTTGGTTTATTTAAATGGCTTGAAATATAAAGCGACATAAGTGAATAAACATGACGAAACACGAGTATGGTGTTAATTTCGTTGCAATCTCACAATCGGTTCATACAAAAAATAAAAAAGTGAGACACACAGAAAAACAGTGTTGCAAAATATTAGCAACAATAACATGCTAACAACACAGCTCTTGTTTGTAGAGAATAATCGATACTACAGCTGACATTCGATCCCGGGGATCAAATGTCAGGAATATTGTCTAGCTAAATCAATCGTTCTATAGCTGCAAAATATTCTACAGCTTAGTCGTTGTTCCAAGCTAACGGCGAAGCGTATGTTTAAACCATGGGTCGTACAAAGGATCTCTCGGATAACGAAAAGACAAGAATTAAGGCATATGCTGAGCTCGGTCATACAGTAACTGCTATAGCAATCAGATTAGGACGGCATAAGAGAACCATCAGCAGGTTCTTACACCCTGGAGTGAACCAAAGGTGCAGATCTAACAGTGGGCGTAAGCCAGTTTTGACTATTCGAGATCGCCGAAGGATCATACAGTTGGCTACTCATGACCAAATGTCTTCTTCCAGGATCAGGACTACTTTGGGAGTGTTAAGTTCTGACAAAAAGGTGCGATACGCGAAAAGGAAGCTTATGCTTCGACTGCAACCGAAGCACATTGTCGCACGGCGTGAATTTTCGCATAGATACCAATTTTGGGATAACGAGTGGAAAAACATCGTTTTCTCGGATGAAAACAAATTTATTCTCGATGGCCCTGACGGCTGTCAGTACTATTGGCACGACTTACGGAAGGAACCTAAATGGTTCTCGAAACGTGTGGCCTGTGGTGCTTCTGTGAAATATTAGGACGCATTTGGATATAATGGGAAGTCCGATCTAGTCGCGATTGTGGGCCGAAACAATTCCGACAAGTACCAGCGTATTGTCGGTTCCCAGTTAGAAGCCCATTTCAGAAGAATTGGGGGACCTGACGCAATTTTTCAACAAGACAGCGCCGCGTTTCATACCTCGGCTAGCACTATAGCCTTTTTTCAAGAACAAGGAGTGCCACTTTTTGACTGGCCGGCATTGAGTCCAGACCTGAATCCCATCGAAAATCTTTGGGGACATTTGGTGAAGCCCATTTACGCAAATGGTCTACAATATAATCATTTGTCGGACCTCAAAGAAGCTGTTCAGCAAGCATAGACTAACATTACACTTTCGTACTTACAACAGCTCATTAACTCCATGAAAGACTAAGTTTACGATTTGATACAGAAGAAGGGACGAAAACCCCGTTTCAAGAATAGAATATGTAGTATCAAATAAGTCATACAGCCCTGCTAAGAATCGAATACGCCGTAAGGCGTTATTGTTGCTAATATTTTGCAACACTGTTTTTCACACTTTTTTATTTTTTGTATGAGCCGATTGTGAGATTACAACGAAATTAACACCATACTCGTATTTCGTCATGTACATCATGCGTTTAAAATTTCAAGCCATTCAATAAACCAAGCCGAAATTATCACCAAAAAACATGAGTTGCTAATTTTTTGCAACACACTTTATATATGTGTGTGTACATGTAGGCGCTCACACCGAAAATAGCATTTCAGCCTTGTTTTGCCCTCATTTAAATGTATTTGCAATACAACTCAACAAAGTGTTGTCTCTTTGTTTCGCCAGACGTTCAAAATAGTGGTGTAAAAATACATGCAACATAAAGATGCAAAGCTATTTCAGAACCTCGTTTATTACTAACTTAAACGTCTAGTAACGGGAGATCCACCTATAAATTGTTTGGCCTTCTATTTTATTATCTCATTTCAAATGGCTTTTCTGCAAAAGGCAGGTTATAAGTTGGCCAGGCCCGCCCAATATCTCAAATCGCAGTAAAACAAAATTTTGTGGATTTTTACAAGAAGAGTTTTACTATGTGTCGAAAAATGTCAGGAAAATATATACCTTATTTAATGTAAACGCGATACTGCCTCGAAAAACAGCGATAGCACACAGTGGTCTACTTAATTAGACCTTAAGTCGTCGCTGTTGAATAGAATATAATCATGCGAAAACACTAGAAACAAAAATGTACTTGATTCGTTTATTATTAGAACATTTGTGTAAAACGAACGAAAATATTAATTTATATACGCACACGCCTTAAACAAACACAAGTTGAGTATCAATTTTTGTTATAATATATATATATATATATATATATAAATTGACGGAATAGACTGTCGATAAATGAGTAGTAAGTGACGCTGATATTAAACAGCATAAGAACGAGAAGGTAAGTTACATACCAACCTGGGTCCATGCCAGCATAAATAAATCTTTATGTTTCTATATTCTATACAAAAAAAAAGCGAACCCTCTAATAACTGATCAATCAATCAGGTTTATTGACGTGCCCAACAAGTTGGCAATCTGTCACCTTTCATTCAAAATATACATAATATATGAGTGTTTGTACCGATCAAAAGTGTGTTCCCGATAAAGCAATAAAATTGAGTATAAGTAACACAACAGAAGTTTACGAGTGTATGCACAAATCAGAAGTGTATACGCGATAAAGCAACATAATTGAGTATAATAAACAAAATACAAGTTTAAAACTTTATAACCAACCTAATACAAGTTTAATACCTATATAGTAAAATAAATGTATAACAATTCACTCGGAGCCACTTGTTTCTTCGTTCTTTAGCAGTAAAAGAAGATGTCGTTAAAAAACAGCGGCCCGGCTTGCATTTCGAAGCGCCAATGGCAGCTCGTTCCAGACCGTGGGCAGTATGTAGGCCAGGGAGTGCCGAAGAAGAGTGAGTCTGAACCCTGGCACTCTGAGTTGGTCTCTGTAGCGCTGCGACCGTACTGGGGTAAGGAGGACGTCAAAAACACAATCAGAAGGGATTCCATTGTTTTGCACCTTATAGGCTAGCACGGCTAACTCTAAACGTGTCAGCTGATCAAGCTTGAGAAGCCCGAGCCTGGTGAACCATTGAGTCACACTCGTGCGACGAGAAAGACCTAATATGGCTCTAAGCGCGTCATTCTGAACGACCCTTAAAATTGATGATGATTTATAGATAATCACCTGCGTTCAGAGGATTCCTGAAGCTCATACAGAGAGCGAAGTCTTTAGTAGCTAACAAATGCGTACAAATCGTAGCTTGCTCACGCGTCGTGCTTTTACCCTAGTTCACGGCAACTTCTGTATCTCTACTACTACTACTACTACTACGACTACTACAGTGACCATGCATGGTTATAGTTACTGTGTCAAATGAGCAGGATTTGGTATTAGCCAATTAGATCTGAAGCAAAGCTATCATCGTTGTGAAAATTGACGTAGATCTGATAAGTCAACTGTTGCTGTGTTGTATTTTCATGAGTTGGAAAAGCTAACATGAAGAAATAATTGTGAAGGTGAACGGCAAAATATAGGCTCACATCGCTCAAGAACACTTCTAGTGACTAAAAAAGAAAGATCATTCGACAGCTTCTCTCTTTCCCAGTCAAACAATTAAAGCAAAACTGCCTGTATGACAGGCTAACTCGATACCAGGGTAGCGGCTTGGCACATTATCGGCCAGTTTCGTAATGAACCTTTTACTAACCGATTGTCTTTCCTACACTGCACACAGTGTCCCGGCTTTGGTTGCGCATTTAAGTAGGTTATCGACAAACCACTGTTTGTGTGTCCGCTTAGTTCAATGTTTCAAGCTTCCCCGAAACGGAATCGCTAATGAAACACGCCCACAACACGGCATCATTGTTTCTGCCCGTCAACTAGTTGATTGATTTTTCCTACGTTTCTGTCTCCTACAGCCCTTTGTCAATTGGAGTCGATTTCTCATGAACCTATGCGTTCTAGTGTGATGCCACCAGGTAAGGCCACCGTGGTCGTAAGAGGAGATCTGGGTCATCAGAGAGTGAAGCTAAAGGGGAGGTGCGTATAGTGGGTGTCAGGTCTCAGCGGCGTAACATCCATCTACTGGGGTCGAGTGCCACACAGCCCGAAATGGGAAGTGAGATTCGCTACTTGTAGCGGTAGAGCGTAACTGCATTTAACTCTCCTCCAAAAAAAGTAAGCGGTTGTCTCGTTTTAATAAGGATCATTGTATAATAGCAGCATGAGCACCAGTGGCCAATGTTTCGATGCCGTCGGACTTTCTATGAGAAACTTAGTTTGTCATTTCTGACAATGCTAGGTTTCGATTTACGGAAAAGACTCGCACTATTAGCTAAAGCAGTATCCGACAACTAACTTTACCTTAACCTTAACCTAGTCTTCTTTAAGACATTTGCGCTCTTTTTAGCTAAACATAATAAGTTAATCTGCAATAGATCCAACAACGATGAATAGCGTCGTTTCAGCTTGAATATTGTAATATCACACCAGACCACAAAACGGAATCGAAGACCTGTAGTGCGAACTGCACCATTTTCGATACCATGCAGCATTATTGGAAAATTACTTGCATCATATCCAAGAGCATTTATCTATGTGCTCTGTCTACTCGATCCCGTTTAACATGGGTCCACCCCATTGTGTTTAAACCATACTCCGTTACTGTAAACTAGCTACACAGCTAAAATATTAGACTTAACATATAAATTATCTTCCACTTCAATTAGTTTAATTAAAATAATGCTTTTGGTGAAGTTGCCCCTGTCCGCTTCATTGGCAAAGGGACTCTGTTAGGTCTTCCCCGTTGAATACTGCTTCTGTGCCTCTGCGTATACCTCATACCATTTGAGAAAAATAATAGTGTATAATAACACTGTGTTGCAACGTCATATGGTGAAAAATATTGAAGTAAATATAAAAAGGGTTCTGAAACGACTTCTTGTTGTATTCGCTGTACCAGACGCTCCACAAATTGACAGATATGCAATGGTCCTTACGAAATACGAGCGATAGAGTCATGAGGCACAGATGCAATTTTTCGTGATTTGATGTTGCAAATTCGATGATCTTCGATCTTCGAACGAAATTTTTCGGCCGCGGGCCACATATTTGATCTCTATTCGTTAGTCTCAAATGCTGATGCGACCGTGCCCTCAAATTTGGTCCGGGTCCTGCACAAGCACCATCAGTTTTGTGCCAGCACAAGTGCATACCAATACGGGCGTATACTGCGAGAAAATCTACTCGCAGCGCTATGAGGATCGTCTATGTCCTCAAAAGCCATGCAACAATAACGCAGCTGGATTTGACTAATCCAAAATAAACACCTTCTAGACGGGGTTTTTCAATGAGTGCTTAAGTTTTAGCATTAAGTTGCTCTTAAACTGGGAAAAGCCTCCTGTCGGTCAAAGGAAATGAGAATGGAAACACAGGGAGCTATGCTTCTGGCGTAAAATTGCCAACGTTTTTGATACAAGTTGCTATCGTTGATTTCAACGATTTTACTTTCATAGTTTGTGGAATTCCAATACGCTCTTTTTATTTAACAGCGCGGGTTGCGCTTACGAAATTCTACTCGTGCAGCATTCTGTTAACAAGGCCTGAAAGCCTTTACATCATCATGGCAGATAATAATAACTCAAACGGAAGTGATGCCGGCTCAGGCACCTGGCGCGTGAGGCATTAGTATGTAAAGTGATGGCCTACGATAGCTTCCCCAGACGGGTGAGAGTTAAGCTGCCAGAAAGCGATATCTCCGGTGCAGCTTTTTGGTGAGCTCCGAGGATATTCTAGCGCCAGTGAATGAATATACGTAAGCATTTTACTCCAAACACCCACATGCTCTTTTTTTTTTTTTTTCTGGGAGGTTTCGGGAATGCATGATGCACATGCGCCACTAGCAGCCTGCGTGACTAGTGTGAGTCTGGCAAACCCACTAAACCCGGATTCCTCCCCACCCCCCCCAGGCTCGGTATTACTTTGGCATTACATCGAAGCCGTGGGAGAGGCGTCACTGCCGTTCTCCTTCAATCAGCTCTATCCATGACTATCATCCCGCATGTCTACCTGCGGTTGGATAGGGGGATGCCATTTTGTAATCCGTCCTGTGAGGGTGCGTCGAGACCATGAGGGCCTGGCTGCTCCCCACCCCCTCCCCCAAACACCCACATGCTCCTCGGGATCTAACCATGCCTACATCCCAGACGGTCACACTACCTTCTTTAATCTCACATGACAAGATACTTAGTGCCATAAAGACCTCTAGCTGAAGTTCAGCTGCCGGCCTGGATTATATGATGTCCTATTTACCGCAGGACCTGTTGTCTGGTGCACTGGGCAGCACGGCTCGCCGACTAGCTGACGCCATTGCCAAAGTAGATGTGCTCAGATGGGACTAGCCTTCATCCTGTCTTATGTCACAAATCTTCGGAGCACGGATGTTTGCACTAAAAAAATGTAGATCATTACGCCCGATCGCCTGTTTCTCAGTTCTTCGCCGATTGGCGGCAAACATTGGTTGTCACGATAATACGGATGCTATTTCAGCAGCTAAATGACTGCATTCTGGGCGGAGACCTCCCGACAGCACTGGACGCTATTCGTCATTGACGTTGATGTGACTAGTGGCCTGATCCTGACTCCGGGCAAATGTGAAATATATGTTAAAGCCACAACGGAATTAAGCCATTAGATTTAACGGACCTTCTTGGCTTACTCCTTGGTTGTCGCGTTGTTGACAAAGTTGGCCTGGAGCTGCTAGGTGTGCCCTTCTTGCCGAATGGGATTGCAAAAGCACTAGCCGGTCGGAAAAACAAAGTGGACTTCGCCACAGGCAGATTACCAAACTTGGTTTCTCCTTAGATCTTGCATTTCAACCACAAGGTTAACGCACCTAGTTAAATGTTACAACCTAACCTCATCGTCAAAACGTTTACAGCCGCTTAACGATCTTAGCTTAAACACTTTAAAGGAGATACTAAATCTTCAGCTTACCGCTGTGGCAAAGGATCCGGTAATGCTTCCAGCCTCTCAAAGCGGCTTAGGTATGCCGGACGCGGTAATGATGGCAGGACCCTAGATCGTGTCATTATTGACTCAGGCTGGGAACAGACTTAGAGCATCATTGGATAACTATGAGTAAGAAGCTTAATACGTAGAACTACAAAAGCGGATCAATATATTGTTGTCGTTGTTCGAATTTACTCCCGATAAAAGGACTAAGCAGAGTAGCTGGACAGCCCGCTTGCAAGAAAAGCGATTAGCAAACCTAATTGATAGAGCTCATACCGTAGCTAATAAGGCCAGGCTTCGAGCCGTAAGTAGCCAAGGGGCTGGAGCTTGGTTACGTGCCCTACCCTGTCCAGGAATAAGGACTTTTCTAGATGACGAGACGACGCACATTAGTGCAGGACTGAGGCTTAGTATTGACTCAGTTGTACCCCACCGATATCGTTGTCGTTACCTTGTGGATGCGTTGGCCCATTGTGGTTTGTCATGCGCCTTAAGTGCAGGCTTTGAATGACACATTTAGTCGAGCACTGAGATCTGCTGGCTTTCCGCGTGCACTAGAATCTTCGGGTCTATCCAGCGACGATGGAAAACGATTTGACGATCTAACTCAAACCCCCTTTGTGCGTGGTCGCATGCTTATTTGGAACGCAACTGTAACCGACTTATTAGACCCTTCGATAGTCGGTGCAAGTCCAGACCAGGCAGGTCATGCTTCCTGGTTAGCAGAAGCTAAAGAATGCGGATAATACCGCGTTCTACCGCGGATAATACCGTGCGTTGGTTATCCGCACCAATTTTGTCCGTTGGCTTTCGAGACAATAGGAGCCCCAGGCTCTCTTACACTCAAGCTGATTCAGCGCGTGTTGAAAGCTTTAAGAATTCGACGGGAGACTCGAGAGCATAGGATTTTTTGCGTTAGAGGCCGTCGCTCGACATTTAACGAGAAAACGCAGCACTTGTTCGAGGCACATTGCTGAACTAGGCTAATCCTGGGTTAGAGACCCGTGACTACACCTTCACGGGAAGACAATTGTTTACTCCAAGGTGCTAACATAAAAAAAAACTTAGTTAAACGGTTGATCTACAGTTAGACGTAATATTGGTTAATAAACGGAATACGAAGTTTAAAATGTATTAAAGCTCTAAATAAACCTAATACAGGTGATAATAAACAACGGAAGCAACTCCACTTATAAGACAGGAACGGCGCAGATCGCATTACCCATTATTGTGCTTTAGGCGTATCTCGTACTCAATTTAGTAGCAGTATGATTCTACAAGCAGCAAAGTACTGCTAAAGCAACTTTAATTATATATACATTTCTAGACAAAAACAATCGTATTACCCATCATTTTCTCTGAAGGCATATCGCTTACCCACAATAGTGGGACAGTCCGTCTCATATTAAACAACACATAACTAAGTCCCTAGTAAAATGCTCATTGTTAGTCTGCCAGTAGCATTGCCCAGTGAAGAAAGAGTCAACAACGAAATCTAATAAACGAATGTCACGCCCGAGAGAGCCGCCCAAATCATTGCCTTGCTTGATCTAGATCATAGCCATCAACTGAATCAACTCGTCAACTGAATATTTTTTTTTGTTTTTTTTGTTTTGTCCATAGACTATAGTCGGTGAGAACTATAAATCAACTATATATCAACTGAATATATAGCCACTGTTCTCATCATCTACTAATCAGTGATATCAGTGACTCACTGAGAGCTCTTACCCGGGGGCGAGTTTGGGCGGGTCTCTAGCTCCAGCTAATCAGAACGACCCCTTGTTTGTATTGAATGCTTTGTAAAATCGCCAACCTAATCTTGTGTTGTACAGTTAAGCCAACTACGCAAAGCAGGCGTGCGTACTGTGAGACAAAAGCTAGACCACCAGAGCCTCGTTGTACATCCGCTAATATACGAGTATTATAACTGCCAACAGCCCACCGACAAACGCAAAGCCGGTCACAAGCGCAAAATCACGTAAAATTGGACGGTTGATCAGTGGCAGGCCACTCTATTCTGACATAATACCACGATGTCTCTCTACGGTAAAGATGGACGGAACCGGTGTGTACCCGCGACGAAGCGGGGCAGTTTGCGCCGCCTTGCAATGTGAAGTGTGCGTTAGTAACGGCGGTGGTCAATCATGGGGTGCTATACTCCTAGGTAGGAGAACCGAATCTCGCGAGACAATCACAAAATTCTGCAAGCCAGCGATTTTCATGGGAAAAAACTTTAGTCGTCCAACAATACGTTGGAGAGATTTTGCTGCACTTGTTCGAAGTAGCCTGACAGCAGCGTGAATTAGCCTAAACACGTAGACACCAAGTTCTCCCAACCCGAATCGGGAATGATAAAACTATAGGTTAGAGCCAGAACTCCAGCTCCAGGAACGCTTACGGAGCTCATTCATGCTATGCGCGAAGAGTATATCCCAGATAAATGCATATATGAGAGATTAGACTGGAGTTAAATCGTATGGCAACAAGGTACATTTAAAACAAATAGTTTAACTATACACGTGTCGTATAACAATATGTTTTATTGTGATATAGCTATTTTTCGAACCATTTTACTTATTATAATTTTAAAAAATTAACTTTAGACTCAACGTTTTACTTGTGATTTTTTTTACGTTTTAATTCAAATGCGATAGGTAAATAATAGGTTTGTTCTGAAGTATATTTATTAAGCAATTGGGCTAGTTGTATACGTACTCATCTGGCGCCTACTTTATCTGTTTGGCCCCTTCTCAGAGCTTAGGAAAAGTAGTCAATTTCAGTTTACCATATTAGTGCTTGATAGCCGTGCCGTCTTTAAACACTGGACGTCAAAATACACAGTCCATATCAGTCTTTATTGCACATCTGTGTCCACCACGGTGTCCACAATCTCGGCCGCAAGTGATTTGGTGTCACTCAAGGTATTAGGAGGCGTGACGGTCGTGGGACTATGTTCCTCAATGGATCAGTTTTGGGGCGTTATCAAAGACATCAGCCCGGCCTTCTCTGACGAGTGCCTTCTATCCGAGCTTGCCTCGTACGGCGCGGTAAAAATAAGGAGGGACACGAGGCCTGGGTGGAAAGATAAGCAGAGCATCCGAGTGCCGTCTAGCAGGATACACGTTCTATTCAAAAGGACACCACCTACTAAGGTCTTTATTGTGTGGAGGGATCACGATGTAACGGTCGAAGCATCGTCGCCGATTGTTTGCTTCAATTGCCAACATACTGACCACACGATAACTCGTTGCACTCGCGCCCGTGAGTGTAGAAGATGTGGTGCGCACGACCATCTTGCCGCATCATGTCGAAATCGCGCTCGCTGCGTTGACTGCAGGGCCCTCACCCTAGAGGGGACTCGTCTTGCCCCGTTTTCGCGTTAGCTCGCGAGAAAAGCAAGGCCATGCTTGGGTCGCGTATGCTCCAACATGCGCAGTTGTCGGCGCCGGCAGCCACCCTGGTCACCGCCCCGGACCTCGTACCCCCTAGACCATGCGAATCGGCACTTGGTAACTGCTCTACTAATTACAACACTTCGATTAATAAAAGTCATTTGCAGATTGTCTTGCATCCGGGACGTATTCAGGATTGAAAACCTATATGAAGACCTTCACTACTTCATTTCAATTTGCTCATATTGTTCAGTTATGCACTCACACAACTATAGAATAAACAATATACATTCCAGATGCTAATGTTATGCGGCGGTACGCCGTTTGGTGATTCCAGTCTCTTCGGGCGTGGCCCCGGAACCTTCGGCAGCGCCCGTTGAGGTCGTGCTCCCCCCTTCCGGCCGATCCCTGCTCTCCGGAAGTATTTGCTTCGTTCGAAAACGCCGCCATCTATTGAAATGGAGCCCCCTAAACAAGTGGAACGAGTAATGGACGCTGCTCACCGCCCTCCCAAGCGCCGTCGCCAATTGGTTACAAGTAGATCCGTCCCGCGCGGTCGCGTCGTCCCCCAGGGTCGCGCCGTCCCCCACGTTCGGTCGCGCTTGCCAAAGCCGACAGACGACTTTGACCTTGGTTCTTTGACCAAGGCCGCATCACTGCTCGCACGTACCAACCCGAAGCTAGCCGACACGCTTCGAGGCGTCGTTAACGCACTGCGTCCGCTGCTAGCTCTGGCGCCGTTGCTGCAAGGTCTGGTGTCCCCCGCACCCACTTCCCAATGACGGACCCTGGCTCAGCTTCCTATCCCCCTCCCCAGAGCGCTTCAGTAGCAAGTAACCCCTCTATAAGGGTTACTTGTCCCAGATGCGGCCGGGACTTCACCCGCCGCGGTTTCCCCATTCATCAAGCTAGATGCCGTTCCACGTCTGCGACTGCCGCTTCGTCTACGACTGTATCCTCCGCGCCAACACTCCCGCCGCAGCCGAAACAGCCGCTGGTCGACAGGCTCAGCATTGCGACCCAACAATCAAGGGTGATGCGCGTGGTTCCCCGGGCGGTAAAGCCTTTGGTTGCCGAGCTCCTGTGCGACGTCCTCGACCTTGCGGCGGCCAACAACGACCTCCCCTCGTGGGAGTCGCTCCTGTCATTCGCTTATGTGGTCCTTCAACTGCCACTTCGCACCTTGTCGTCAATCTCTTTGGCAGCGACTGTCCGATCGAACCTCCGTGCATTTCGCGATGGCTGGCGTTTTGAGTATCGCGTAGGAGGTATTAGAAGAGCCAGAACGGACCCGTGCGACTCGCCTGAGGACTCGGCACGCCGCGTTTCGAGCAAGCTATCTGAGGGAGACGTTTCCGGGGCGGCCCGACTATTATGCTCTACCGACTCATTTGCCTCGGGGGATGGAGTCCTATCTTCGCTTGCCACCAAGCACCCACCTGCTCCGCCGCACTTGGCTTTTCCTGCCCCTCCTGATTCGATGACGCAGCATCAAACCTCAGTCGATGACGTCTTGGGAGCTGTAGCCGGCTTTCCGGCCAGTTCGTCCGCTGGTCCTGACGGTCTCCGTCCGCGCCATCTAAAGGATCTCCTTTCCCCCGGGATCGGACCGGTGGCCGGGAGACTGGCCGCATCACTTGCCAGAGTGATGAACGTCCTGAGGTGGGGCCGACTGCCGGCTGAAGTCAGGGCGATCGTGTTCGGCGCCAACCTATTCGCTCTGCGCAAAAAGACGCATCGATTCGCCCCATTGTCTGCTCTCTTACGTTACGGGGGATCGCAGCAAAGATAGCCTGCCGCGAGGCCAAAGAACTTATTATGGAACAACTTGGCCCGCACCAGCTGGGATTTGGCATGGCGGGCGGAACGGAGACTGCCGTACATGCAGCAAGAGCCTTTATGCAATCAAGTCCCCCCGGTACGGCCCTCCTAAAGTTGAATTTTCGCAATGCATTCAACACCATCCGTAGGGATCACCTCCTTCGTGCGGTTCGGGAACAGTCCCGGAACTCTTCACGTTAGTAGAACACGCGTACAAGGAGCCATCCGTCCTGTTGTTTGGCGCCGAGACGTTATTTTCGGCATCGGGCATACAGCAGGGGGACCCCTTGGGACCGGCCCTATTCAGCCTGGGGATACGTGAGCTGGTTAACTCCGTTCAAGTGCCATTCATCCTTGGCGGGCCCGGCCGTGGCTGCCTCGATGCATGCTACGTCGGTAAATGTCCAGCGCCTGCTCCCGCCGGCGGCTCAGGCAATGTTCGAGGCGGCTCGTGACGATATAGCGACTGGACTTTAAGCTTCATCGCCTGGTCCCGATAGACTAGCCTGCCAGAGGGCCTGCGCCGAGAAGGCCCACGAAGCTTCGCTTAGTTCGCTGCTTGAAGAATGCGGGGATGACCAGGACGAGGCACGCCTTCTAGCTGTCGCTCGCCCAGGAGCAAGCGACTGGTTGCATGCACTACCCGCTGACTCACTGGGTACCCTTGATGACCAATTCACCCGGATATGCGTTGGCCTGAGACTGGGGGCTGATTTGGTTGAGCCACACAGATGCTTTTGTGGCGAGCCCGTCGGGCGACTCGCCAGACACGGCCTGTCTTGCGCTCACGCAGCGGGCCGGCGCCCAAGACACACTGCCCTCAATGAAATGCTTGCAAGATCGCTGCGGAGGGCGGGGATTCCCTGCGTCCTGGAACCACCTGGGCTTTCAAGAGACGACGGTAAGCGCCCCGACGGTATGACTTTGATACCCTTCTATAAGGGTTGTTTCCTGGTGTGGGATGCGACGGTGACCGACTCGCTGACCCCTTCCCTTGTCGGTCCCAGCGCGTCCCGCCCGGGGACTGCCATTTCGCGAGCTGAGACTTCAAAGATAAGAAAGTATGCGGACCTAAGTCGGGCGCACCACTTTTCGCCATTCGCGTTCGAGACGATGGGTGGCCCTGGGCCCCTCACGGTAACACTGATCTCTCGGGTTGGCGACGCGTTACGGCAGGCGACGATGGACAAGAGGGCGCACGCCTTCTTCGCCCAGCGACTGTCCCTGGAGATCCAAAGAGGTAACGCGACCTCAGTAATCGGAACTAGGAGAGACTGGATGGACCCGGACCTTCGCGTCAGGGGGCGGGCAAGACTTCCTTACGGGCATGAGCGATAGAGCGGCTACGGCGCGCAGAAGGAGCAACAAGGTCGACGAGCAGCAACGCCGTGAAGCATTATATATATTCTTCTAAATTATAATAAAACTATAACTTGCACATCTCAATAATTTAATTTTACTTTTAAGACAGCGCAAATATGCTTGAATTTGAACTAGAACGGGTGGTACTACAGTCAGAAAAATATAGTTAATTATATAAAATATACATACGAACACACACGAAATAAGGTACATGAATCATTAATGATAAAGGGCATGCTGAACAGCGAGTAATTCTTGTGTTGCTTCACGTTGTTTTTTCAGTGATAACACTAGACTTTCCAAAAAATGCTTGTTTATTAGCTCAATCTCATCCCATATGCGACTTCTCTCAGGAAGACAGCAATGGACAATACTTCAAGGTTTGCCAGAAGGGGAACTCTAGACACAATCGAACCGACCTGTTTTCAGTGCCGGCTTATCAGAGATAAGTGTACACCATCATTTCGCGCAATATCGCTTTTAACTCCAGACGTATTCGTTAAAAAATACTACTGTTTCCAGAGAGCTGGGTAGATAGATGTCTTTATCTCACTTTGTTGCTTTCTTTTCGTGCTATTACTTTTATTACTATTGCAGTTCCTAAGGGCATTGATTTTTCTACTGTAATATGTTCCGTGTTGTGAGTCCCAAGGGAACGTTGTTAGATATCTTGCTAAGTGTAGACGGTGTGCGGAAATGGCCCTACTAAAATAGTTCGCGTAGCGATAGTGCATTAGTAACCAATAGCGTATACTCACTCAGCCCCCGGCGTCCTATGTTGAAGGCTGGACACCGAAGCTGCTAGCGTGACAATTGTGCGACCTATCATCGGTCACTTACTCACAGCATACCCGGGCAGCAGACCCGGTGACTTGTTTACTGCTCACTTGCATACTTGGCCACTCTTCTGGGAGTGCTTCCGACCATAACCGGGAGGCGGCTGTCCGCCAAGCCTGCGCAATAAATCTGTCGTTGTGGTCGGTAGCCGCCGGTAGTCCTTGTTCTCCCGCTTGAGTGGAGAAAGAACGGCGGCCACAGACCATTTCGCGTAGCCAATAGATCGATGACGCGCTCACTTGACGACGTGAGATGACAACCTCATCAAGGTTAACCTATGGTCAAGCAGTTGTAGTAGTTGTAGTAGTAGTAGTAGCACCTGTGACCAACGGCCTATGGGCGGCCCCAGACATCGCAATATCGACTACCTTTATTATATTCTATTTTGTCACCTTATATATATATATATATATATATATATATATATATATATGGATTATCAAATGGATCGAATGGTTAAGTCATTTTTAATATGGCGCGACTATTGTGGGTACAAAATATGTATTAACTAAAATGTGATTGGTTAACTTATAGCATTACCTTTGTAATGCTTGAATTTCGTATATATATATATATATATATTAAATTCAAGCATTACCAATCACGTTTGAGTTAAGACATATTTTGTACCCACAATAGTCGCGCCATGATAAAAATGACTTCACCGTACGAAATACAATTAAATACAGTTTAAAGTTACGACTACAGTGCTCTGTTAAAGTGTGTTTTTTTTTAAATTTCATATAAGCAGACTAGATTGAACCTGTGGCAGAGGGAGTACCACCGTCAAGCTGTCAACTGGACTATCGCACGCTGAATGATTCGGACAAGGTTGTCAATGAGCTAAATTGGAGTTTCGCGACGCTAGGATACGCGTCATTGGTTACGACTTGATTAGGTATTGAAGAATAGCGATTTTTTTCACTTACCCGCGTACGTGGTTCTAAGGTTCTGGCCCAGCCTTAAGGCCGAATGGAGTAATGGGGGTGATGGGAGTGCCATAAAGATGGATGAAGCTCGCTCCCTCTCATTCGTTGCAGGCCCACCGACAGCGATCATCAATCTTTTGTTTTCGACAGGTGCCTTTTCTGCACGCCTCAAGGATTCGGTGGTGATCTCGTTGTATGAAAAAAAAACGCGTGATACAACCCTCGCATTCAACTATATCTGTATATGAATTGTTGAATAACGTCTAAATCTAACCAATTTAAAGGCATTGCTAAATCCACATGATTCAGCCTCAAAACACCCATGTCAACCATATTCATATTTCAAATCCTTCTGAATGTTTTCCAGCCAAAATCTCTATTCATCAGCTATTTTTCTTCTCATATAATCTCCACTCGATAGATACATTTTACACGTTGAGAGTCGTTTTCTTTGCATGATGTCGTTTGGGTTCACTTCCTCTTCCACCCTCACACCTCATGTTTGCTCACGCGACACGCCACACTATTTATCGATACCATTTGCTCTTATAAAAAACTAGTACATAATCGCTTGCGTGTTCTTTGCCTTTAATTTAGGATCTCTACCAAAATAAATACGATGCTTTATCTCCAAAAATGTTTTTGCGTGTGACGTATATAAATGGCTTGCTGAATCTAGAGATCGCAAAGAGAGAAGTAACGTGTCGTTGCGATGTGACGATGAGTGAATGATGCCCTCGTTCCGAGCTTCCGTACTTTCGGTTATCCGACAACATTGTTTCACAAATTGCGGTAACTGTCTTGCAAAAATTAGATGCCATAGTTACACTCGTGACTGTATATTATTTTTTATTATTGTTTATTTTGCAGTGTGTTTGCATTTTAAGATGGCACACAGTTAAGTATGTGTCTAGCAGCTTGCTGCGTGATATTTAGCCTACATCGACGAGCAGAACGGGCATATTATCTTTTTACCGAGAACTAAAGCATGTATTATGAAATTCCGTCAAAAACGCGATAACATTAAAACTTGGTATCATGCTTGGCGGTGGGCTGTTGACGGTTATGACCGTACAGCGGGCCTGTATGGCCTAACATTAATTCTCCGCGGTTTTTGCTTCATAGTACACACTCGAACAACTTGAAGAACTCGGAGAGCAGTATGGAGCTGTTATTTTAACTGGGCCGTAGAAAGTTTGCAATTTTGCAAAACATTCAATAAGAAGAGGCGACCGCCCTGATACGCTGTATCACGAGCCCTGACGGAGCCCACTCTTCGATGGGGAATATGCCCATGGAATATTATGGGCATCGTCATTGGTAGACTCTGCAAACGATAGATTGGTTAGAACTCATTGATTAAAAAATGCTGCACAATTCTGAGTCCGGGTTTATCGGGTTTGTAAGTCCCACACTAGATTTATCGAGCAAGTTGGCTTAGTGGCAAAGTCATAAACTTGCATTTTGAAGGTCTTGGGTTCAGGACCGGTTCTACGACACATCAGCTCCTGCTTCATTTTATTGTGAGCTGTGTTAATGACCCAAAGTCTGTGCATGGCCAACCTCATAGTGATCCGTCCCAGGTACTACGAAGGCAAACCAGGAGGCCCCATCCCGTGAAAGTTCCAGCTCCTTTATTGAGTACAGCTCAAAGTAGCATCGGCCCGACAGCTATCCAGTCAAATAACGCCATAGACGATCTTAATGGACGGAAGAGAGTGCAGACACAAATGTACGGACCTGCCGACGATAATGCGTACCAAAGGAGAGAAGGCAAATACGACAACAACTTAGTTGTCAGTTAGTATGGCACCTCCACAAGCGAGCAACATAAGCGCCACTGAAGACACACCGCTGCTCCATGCGCAGACAAACTGGCATTCGCAAAGGAACAATGAGTTTAGGACGCTTTTACTAGAAAAGTCACCGCTTTATTAGCAATACTTCAAGAGCAGAGCGGCAAATACGTTTAACCTTCGTTTGTTCGTATTCCTCAATTCTCTACAAGCTGCTTGCCAAAAATGGCTTCTTCGTCGCCGGCAAGGTTGACTTGAGCATACATATAGATGTAATTTCGATACGAAAGCATCACCGCCATATAAGTCACCAAAAAGCCTGCTTCTTATAATGGGTTCCCGGAGACAACTTATGTGATCTGCAAAACTTAAATTTATCGGCGAATCGCTATCTTTTTAGGTTTTAAATGGTACTTAAGAAAACGAGCAACAGCACCACGGAAGACGGGCAGACACAAGCCGGCGCACAGCCTTATTACTCATCAGAGCGCTAGGAGTTGTGATAGAGGGGCCGTGTTTATCTTTTAAAACAGCAGGTAGGACACATGAGTGTATTTTGGACTGAAGACAACTGCGTAGTGTTGGACGGTGAAAAAATCGAGCGGTAACGGAAAACCCACTTTTATGCCGTATGTGCAACGTATAGCAGGCTGACAATATAAGGCACTATTACGAACCCTGCACCTTTGCCAGTACTGTCTGGGAGTTTCTTTTTAGTAAGCTAAGACTGAGCGCTGCGCATTACGCTTTGAACAAAAATGCCTCTAGAAAGTTGAACCTTTATTCACTTAAACGCAAGTCCATGCAGATGGGGCAACCGATTGACGTAGATCAGGGAAATTATACCCTGGGAGCTGCCGTAAAAGCAGAGACAGTACAACGAAAATTTTGACGGAAACGGGCAAGCCCGTGGTTCACCCGGGCCTGCTACCTTAAACGTCGCGAGGTTGTAGCTAATGAGTTAGCATTTTTTTTCTATTCAGCCCAATTGTCCCCATGTTCGAATTCGAGGTAGACTATTCACTTACTTTATGAATGCTTCTCATGAATCAGCACCCCATGAATTCTCCATTCGCGATCAGAAGATCACGACCATTGTATGTGGTTTTCGGAAGCAAAAGTCCAGTGGTCCCGATGCTGATCTACTACGAGCACCGGACAGTACTTTCAAGTATCTTTGAAGGTAAGGTGGCTACGCTGTGGAACTAGGTAGTCTGCGACAGGCGACTGCCCCAGGCCAGGCAGCGCACCAGAACGGGTTGCCCAATGCAAAACGCGACATTAATGTGAAAGATCATATCTCTATCCGGGCATGAAATCCGAACGCACACTTAGGAAGATCTTCGCAATGTCGATCGCCGCGAGAGTTCTTCCAACTCTCGAGGAATTACAGCCAGAGCAATTTAGCTTAACGAAGTGCCGAGGTACACAGGACCCGGTTCGCTCCAGTCGGAAAATGAACGGGCTGTACGCAGTCTTGATCGATTATGTCAAGGCTTACCACCAAACCCCCTGCCACATAATAGTCGACTCGTTTCGTCACGCTCAAGTGGGTCTTCTTCTGCACGCGCTTTTCAGTTTATTTGTCGAGGACTGCCTGAAAGTGCACATGTAAAGAGGTCACAGCCTGGAGCTGAGACAAAATATGTGTACCCCGCAGGCAAACCCACTCAGCTATATGCCGTTTGCTCTACTAATCACTGATTTAGCACGCCATGTGCGGACTGAGTTCAGAAATGCGGTTGTCGTTATGTACGCGACGACGCTGTGTTCCCCGCCGCGAGTTCGGAGCTATCCGCAGAAGGAGGTTTATCTCAAAAGGCCTCAAATAAATTCACGAAAAATAAAAGCAATGAAGAATCGCCGTATGGGTGAACTGGCAGCAACAGGCAAATTTGTCTGCACAAATCAATGGTTAATGTTCGTATACTCCTGCTTATACTCGGACTTTTAAGTCCATTGTCTGGGCACGACCTTCACACAGCACATTGGTGACAGATGTCGGGCTCATCTCTCATGTATTTGGAGGTGAGAAACGTTCGACGTATACTTGCTCGCCGGCTGTAGTTCGATAGTGGAAACAATCAGGGTCGAGCGGGCATATTTTGCAGATATTGATACCTTTACGAGAAAGCCACATTATCTAGCCATCACGTGTACGCAAGGTATATTGTGCACGGCGCTTACCACCTTGCATGACCAGTGTGACCAATGCCTACGCCAGTTCTGCTGGCAGGCTTGCTTTAAATATTACACATTAAACTGTCAGAAACCTCAGCAATCCCTGCACTACCGTACACCGTGAACTAGACGCTGGCGGTGCAGGAGGCGTTTTTCCTTCAGTATATCCGTATTTTTTTTTGTTTCAAAAAAGTAATTGAGTTATGAAGCAAATCACAAAAATGAAAGCACGTTGTAACGCCACTGAAATAAGTTTGATGAGCTGAATACTACATCGAGAATTAAGATTTTTTCAATTTGAACGTTAGGTGACTTTATACTTTTTTGGTTTCTTAGTAAAATAGTCATATATATATATATATATATATATATATATATATATATATATATATATATATATTCTGTAAGTTTTCGTCTATGCCGCCTCGAATTACCGCATTTTCTATACCAGAAAGGGGAATCCACAGGCATTTTGCTTTATGCAGTTAGCTGCCGTCCTCATTGGCAATTGACTGTGTAGTCATATTTGCTGTGATGACGAAGGGTAAGTGTTAGTACATCATTTTTTGTGAAGAAGGTATTAAATGCAGTTACGCACTATCGCTACGAGTCTTTCTCTCAAGCAGTGTGGGAGTCGGCCCCAACGGTTGGATGTTACTTTGTTGAGACCCATACCCACTAAACGCACCTCCCCCCTTAAGCTTTACTCGCTGATAGCCCAGACCTTCATAGAACAGTACTATGGACTCTCAGGAGAAATGGCGAGCACCCATTCGTATCAATTGGCTGGGGTTGCCCAAAGTATCCCGCACTTATCTAACACCTGCAAGCCCGTTTTTTTTTCGAGCTGCACTTCTCTACGGTGTCTCTCAGGTTGAAACAGCAGTTGCGTCTGTCTTTTTTGCACTTTTCGCCTTTCTCCTGGAGGACTTTTTTGGCCGTAGCTGCTTCCAGTTTCCAGTCCTGCCTACCAGAGACAATGTATTCTGTAAACTCTGTAAGGCTGGACCAAAGTGGAACGCAGACCTCGTGGTGTGGGTCTCCCTCCCTGGTGCGTTTCTCTCGGACGAGTAGTATACTTGCCCTTAACCGCGCAGCCTCCCAGGTCGAGCACTGTATCAGTGTGTGCTCTTGGCAGAACACGCATGTCGCCGACGGAGCCTTTCCAATTCGGAACAAGTACGAGTTGAACTTCACGTGTCCTGTGAGAATCTGGGTGAGGTGATAGGTGAGGTGTATTAGCAAAACGTGGAAACCGTTCAGTGGTGTCCGTTGGGTTTTGCCGCGCAAATTGAACGCGGCAACCGTTGGTTGCCCACACAAATAAATGGACTTCAAATGACTCTACTCAAGAATGTCGGCAGATACGGAGACAGAGTCCAATGCAGTCCAGACGGCAAATCAATAAACAACACTTAAGAGAAGAACAATGAAACCACAGACTTCACATTTAATAAGTTAAGATTTTATACGCTTCCAAGGGCACACCTGGAATGTTCACGAAGAGAGAGCATAACAGCCATTGTAGGCACAATGATAGATCTATTCTTTTCTAGAAGAAAGAACAGCATAATCACGTCTGAAAATAGGCACAACATGGACTAAGAAAAATGAAAAGAACAATTGATGGCGCTGATTTCCATAATTACACATGTCTTTCGATAGATATTCTCCTAGAATTGACACTAGCTGTGCAATTGTTCGATATATATATATATATATATATATATATGCGTGTGTGTGCAAGAGTTACTTGGCTGATTGAATTTTGTGCTTCGTAGCGCACGTGGCAGTAACGGCGGCGGTGGAAGGCAAAGAGGACGAATTTGTTGCTTTGACAGGATTCCGTGTTCTACCCGAGCGTCGCTCGGTATCCCGCCTAATGGAGATGGACTAGGCGAACGCAAACGACTCGAAAAGGCAATGCACCGTACACAAACACTAGCGGACATGCAAAGCTGCTCTCTCTCCTCCCTCTTTCTCTCTCGTGAGTCTCCCGCGTTTGCACGCGTTTCCTCGGGCCCTCGCGCCCGGCGTCTCGTCGCGCCGCCTCTCTCACTGTCAATTCTTTGTCGAGAAGTCGTCATCTTTCTTTCGGTCTTCGCCCCTATTTCCCGCGTCGACGCACTCTGATGCTTTGTCGCGCTTCGTGGGACTTCGCAGTCTTGCCAAGCGCCTGTTGTCTGCAAGGCCAGACGGAGCAGCTGTTGCGGTAGCAGCAGAACACAAAGCAGAGCACTGGCAACATCCTAACGAGTTTAGGGACGTTAATTACGTAGAAGAGGACAGATTATTGTCATTTGTGCCGTTATCGACTGCAGCAGCATCATCGTCATCAGCATCATCATCATCAACATAATCACCATCGTCATCATGATCAGCAGCAGCAGCAGCATTGACCGCATGGCCAGCGGTTCCTTGCAGTAGCTGGGACAAAAACACATACAACAAAAACAACACGACGTCAACGGTTGCCACAACTGGCCCCAAGGCATTCGTATGAAACCGATTCATTGGGCTGCATCGTACGATATCAGTTTCAGGAATGCTCAATGCAAATACGTCACGAACAGCTAGCGTGACGAATTTGGGACTCACAGACCCACTGAACTCCCCAGACTCTCAGTATTGCTTTGGTAGTACTACAAAATGCTATACATTTCTACCAGTGAGGTGCTTCATCCTTCCTATATATATATATATATTTTTTTTTTAATACAGAGAAGGGTTAATAACGATGTACTATAGATTCAGTGCACGGTAGATAATTAGCCAGTTAAAATTAAAGTAAATTATATTTTTGCTTTGCGTGAAAGTGTGTTCTCAGCAAAAAACGGTATGGCCTGTATCCGCGGCTATTATCTTCCTTGTAACTGGTAAAATTATTAGTATCACTATCCTACCTACTATATGCTAGGCAGGAATGTTCTACTTGCAATAGTGTTGGACTAAGCACGCAAGTTATAATTCCCGAGCCAAAAATGGTGACAATGAAACGTCGACAGGTCGGGGACACGGATCCGGAGATGAGCTGAGCGTTTACTTGGGTGAAGTGAGTGAGCCAATGAGATGTGGCATCGATCCAGGTAAAACACCCAACGGATAGAGACGCCAACCATTTTTGTGTCGAAAGTTTTATTTAATCAAAATAGAATTAAGAACATCACTATTCCTACGGGATCTCAGGGAACCCTTCGGCGGAGGGAAGGGACCCTTCGACTGACGCAGCGTTTCCCCGCTGAAGCTTGATCAATACTCGCTGCAACAGGAACTCTCCAGAACGAGGATCCCTTGTGACTGCGTTTAGTCTTTTTCCAAGCTCCTTGAAAAATTTTGACGTTTCTTAATTTATGGGTCCGTAAGTTTCTATGGCAATTGGCTGGACGATAAACTGCGAATTGAGTTCTCTGCATTTTGCTAACTTGCGGTCTTTCGCAAGACAAGCAGAGGCACCAGCTTTCTGGCTTGTTCGAGCGACGTAGCCTCTGGCCAATGTACACGACACGGTAACCATTTGATCATCGATAGATCAATCCAGTCGCCTTTGCTGGCAGGTACGCGTAACCTATGTGTGCATTACGTAACATCTACTTAGTGGATCGTAGTGCACACACATCTGGTTATAGCTACAATAATACTGGTCTACCGCTCGCTAAGGATTGCATTCTAACAGTTATTCCAGTTGTACGACCTTAGTACAAAGTGTTCGCAAATGAAGTAAAGTATAGAGGAATGTGCTGCCTTGCTTGATATGGTACGCAAGCATCTAGTTCATAACGAATCGTCGTTCGTAGCTGTCTATAGTAGCGTGCAGCCGGTGTACATCTGTTGGAGGATAGCTGCTATCTAAGCTCGTCGATGCAACTGCCGTTGCCCGATGGGTGCACAATTTCGCAAAGAGTAGCCTCTTCGTGCTTGAAAGGGAAGGTATCCGAGACTGGTGATTTCATTAATCTCGTCTGTGTCGTTTTGTTCACGCACAGACGCATCACGTGCAGGTAACGTTTTGTGAGGACCTGGAGCTACGACTTGGAAGTTTCCTAAAAAAAAAACAATTTTACGTGCATACGTCAATTCTACTTAGATGCCGGACGCAATAACCTTTTTAAACGTGAGAACAGGAAAAGCGATGACTGAGAGAGCACACTCAGACGTTACAGGCGTAAAACATCTAAATCTAGATTCTGCCGGAAATTGCACGGTGCATAAATCCCCAAGCATGCCTGTACACTTTAAATGCGCAAAATTAAAAACATCACTAACTTTGCTGTGTTTGTCAAGATCTCACCTGCATTTTAATCACGATACTGGTGCTGTGCCATACTCCTGATATGAATGATACATTTAGCGCTGCATTTGACATAATCCTCTTTGTAGTTTTTTCCAACAGGTATAAATGGTATCTCTTTTTATTCATCGTAGCCACCGTATTTTACTGACTCGCTTTAATGGCGCTGCTTTCCAGTTTAGCCAACCCTGTGAAGACAGCTTATAAACTTCGGAAGATTGCTTAATAATCAATCCTAATATCCGCCTAACGGTGGTTCCGCTAGATGCACCATTGATATGTATCTGCCTATACGCTTGCTAGCTCGCCGAGGCAAATCATTTATTCATGAGGGTTGACCTCCATCTCACTTCACATTTCCTTGCTCCATTACGTCCTATTCCTAATATACCCATAAAATCACAAATTATCTTGACAATCCCGGCTGGGTTTGCAGTGTGGCTGCAACTCAACTACGGTTAAGCTTCTCACTGCGTGATCTCGACAGTTCTAGGTGCCAACTAGAGAAATAAAAGGTCGTGGTTTACTATGTATGTATTTATATATATACAATATATGTATAAATGGATATACTCAATGCAGCGTGTTGGGTATTATCAATGTGGTAGAACCTCGTACAAGCACACTTGAATCTAAGCTTATCACCATCTTTGTCGCTATTTAAATGTAGGTAACACAAAACTTTTTTTTGCTCCAAGGTTTGTACAATGGTAGCGTGCTTGAAAACGTGTCTACTCGTCTATATAAGTCTCATACATATAAAGCATGATTGTGCACAACAGACGCAAGGAGCACGTTATGAACAGTCAGATAGAATACAACGATTTAGATTCATATGTGCGCATCTGGTAATCGACCAGACTAATAATGTCGTGTGAGCCAGCGCTGGTCTTTTTGAGTAGTTAGATTGTATGTGAAAAAGCAAGTCGCACTTTTAAACTCGACGTAATGCGGATTAATTGTATTGCTCAAACAATAAGTCAACAGCAGTAAACATAAGCTTTTGTGTCACGAAAGCATTTTGGGAACAAATATTTCTAAAAAAGAATGTACACTTTACGGTATTGTGATAACTAAGAGTGGAAGTCACATGTATTTCTTAAGCGCGTGTACAAATATAACTTAGTTAGAAAAAAATGAAATTGAAATAAAATACAATGCTGTCAACAGCAAATCGTAACCACTATTATCTTCATTTAAGTATAAAGTATTTTATTCGAGTAAAAGGGAAGTAACGCCTTAGTCATTATCAGTAATTAAATCATATTTAAAGTAATTAAAGTTCAACGATGTCCATGGCTAATACAAGAGTCGTATATAGAAGAGGAGCCATCCGCATTGAGTCATCCCAGATAGAATCGACTACGGTTGGAATATTTTGCCGTTTCGAGTTATACTTTCAGTCTTTGTCAGATGCATGTTTTTTTCCAAAATTGTTCACAACGGTTACCAATGTAAGCTATAAATATGGAACAGCGTATGCTGTATGGAAAGCTTCTATTCTATTTTCCTTTGATAGTACGCTGATGAAAAACACAAGAAAAAATACAAATGTGATGAAGCAGGTCTTTGCATAAAGCTCCCTCTCTCCTCTTTATATTTTTCATACGCAAGAATCATTCATGCGCAAGAAGTAGAACAAATGGGAGTTTTTATAGTACTAATTGTAAATGGGCTTGTCGTTGTTATTCTTGTTGTTGTTGTTGTTGCTGTTGTAGCGTCCGCAGAAGAATTGCAGCTGCCACTGTCGCAGGTATTCAACTATTAGTAAATGATCTTATCTCTAAATCTGGTCATTGATAGATGTTCATACCTAAATCTACAAATAGAAAAATAAATGGCAACAACAATGACACTCCGGGACGAAAGATAGACCAAGGTCTATATCGTTTCGCTTGGCTATTTTCGCCTTTTAAATAAGACCAGCACAGCGGAAACAACAATAACAGCGACAATAATAATGCAGTAACGACGACAATAAAGAGCCAAACAACAACGACAACAACAACAATAACAACATCAACAACAACAGCAGCAACAACAACAGCATGAACAACAACAGCCAATGTGGCCCGAGGCAGGTGCGTAAGGGAACAAAGTAGAGAAGAACTGCCGCAGCCGGAGTGGCTGCCGAACCTTGGACACTCCATTGCGACTACCCCTCTGATGCCAGAGCTGCTGCTGCTGCTACCACCGCTGTTGTTGTTGCCGTCGTCGTCGGTAGTGTTGCCGGTCTTATGGAACAACCAGAGTAATGGACCTACCTCAGTGACGCACCAGACGCCCCCCCCCCCCCCCCCCCCCCGCCATGACGGACAACTATCGATATCGTCGTGGCAGGCAGGCGCTGGAGGCCATGGGCGGCCCCCGGTGGTGAACCGACGGCAGGGAGCTCACCACCTCAAATTAAAAAGTTTGAAACGTGCCTTCGACGACAAAGAGAGCGGGACGAACGAGCTAGCTGCCGCCAGCGATAGGCTATCGCTGCCATCGTGTCACCACTGATGTCGATGTGGATTTGTGCGACTTCAACACTCCTCTCCGAATGAAGGCTGTCTATATATATATATATATATATATAGGCTGCGACCATAGAGGTCCACGCGGGAGGTAGGCCTCGGCGAGACGATGGGAAACACCGAAAGGAGAGAAACGAAAAGCAGCAGCAGCAACAACAACAACAACAACAATGGCAGTGACATGCGGAGTTTGCACTACAACGACAATACATTTAGTTAACGGTGTACTACTACTATATGTATTCGATATAGTAGTATAGCACGATTATATTAAATTACGGCATACAAACTTATCACACCCCGGAAATCACGTTTCTCTTTAGTCATTCTTTGTTCTCAAAAAAGAACGTCATATTAAGTCGGGATTTGATGATAATTCAATTTAAAACAGAATTTAAACCAGAATGTTAAAGCAATACGTCCCATTCTCAACGCTATGAGGCAGTGAACTAGAATGTCGGAAATGCGATCTACGCTGGCTCACGTCCATTCTGGTCGATTGTTTATTAAATGCTTGTTAATTAGAACTAAACAAAGCGGTCTTCTAGCTAAACAGGCGTCGCATAACTACTTAATCATCATGCAAATACGCCAAAAGCCCTGGAGGTAAAAGTATGTGAGAATGTTTACTTTTTAAGAATCGTAGTTTTTTACAACCTAAACACGTAACTAAGTGCTTACTTTAGTAGATATTGTAACTAAGTGTCTTGTTGGTAACTAAAAGTCTAGTAGCGCTTTTTTTTTATAAGGGAATACATATGCACGTAGTCCCTGATTGCATTCGATATATATGTATATATATATATAAATGTTTTTTTATCTGCCAAAGTGTTTTTGTTCTCTCTTAAGTAGCTTGCTGCAATGCATCTTCTTTTCTAATTGTCAAAACATTTCTTAAACTCGTATATACCTTCTCTATAGGCTCGAAACGTTGTCACGTCGATATTTTTTTATCTACAGTGCGGGAAAATTTGGATGAGGTTCGGCGAATAAGAAGGTTGCAGACTAGATAATCGTTATACAAATACGTCAAACCACTGGTGTAGGTAAAAGTGTGCGAAAAGATAGATTTTTTAATTCGATTTCTTCGTTGCAATAAATGGAATTTATAGCGATAGTTGAAATTATAGCAGCAAACATAATAATAATATTAATAATATTTTTTTTGTTAAAACAGGGTTTTATTATTATCATTATGTACATGTATCACAATTACTAATATATTTTATATATAATATCATTGTTATTGCTCGAGTGTTGCTGACCACTCAACATCATCTTGGGGTTGCCTCTCTGAAGCTCCAATGACACCCTCTGTCGGAGGAACGCGGTCGATCTTGGCTCCGCTGTAGCCTCAAAGAGCTTCTTCTCAAGCTCTTTCGTCAGTTTGAGTGCATCTTTGCCCTAAACGCCAGATGACTCGAGACCAAACGCCATTACCACATGGCCCTCAAGAAGATGCGCGTATAGGCGCCGTTTGTGCATCTCCCGTTGGTGAATGATGTGGCCGACTACCGCACTGGCTAGTGCACGATATCCAAGGGCGTACGTATCATAGACAGTGACGTCCCAAGCCAGCGGCCGATTACGGTTCCAGTCCCGGCTGGTAAGGCCATCCGGTCGACGCCTGTCGTCCCTCTGCAATCCACCAGGTTCCAGCATGACGCGGTAGCCGGCTTGCCTAAAGGCGTGCCCGAGGACGTCATTGATGGCATCGTGACGGCCCTGCGTAAGCCCCGCCAGCTTAGTGCAGCTGAGCCGGTGCAGGCCGCGCTCATCCACTGTTCCACCGCACGGACATTCCTCTTTCTCAAACATGGCGATGCCAAGTCTAAGACCACTAGCGGCACGGAACTTGTCGTCGGCCAGCTTACTGCCTACGAGCTCGGAGGGAAATACGTCGAGCCACGCTCCAGCGGCGTCGGATTGACCGCTTTCAGTCTAATATAATATTGTCTACATCTAACTCGCAGGCCGACAAAAGAGTTAAGTGGGCAGCCTGAGTGGCGATTTGGTCCCACCCCTTCTGTCTAGTGACCTGTTCCTCAGAAGGACGACCAGACTGACGCGCGTCCCAGAGCCGAACGGCGTTTTGTTGGTGGCTGATGGATCCGCCGGCAGTAATGGCCACTGCGGAGGCGCAGCTATGTGACGAGGCTAAAAAGGCGGGCAAAGCAAGGTCCGTGGCCGAGCGAATGCCCATTCCACCCAGCCGGACCGGTAGGCTTGCCTGCGTCCATGCCTTATCATCATCATCAGGTTGTTTTATTGACATGCTCTTTTACAGGCAATCTGTCACAATTTATGTCAAAGTCATATTTCATTAAAAATACCTATCGTTGGATCACCTGCATCTGTCAAGTGTAATCACAAATTATATACACACACAAACCTATATAATCTAATCTTGCACAGTGTCGACATTTTACTGATTTAAAAACTAAAAACAATTGTTTTCAGCATTTAGTTCCTTTGTTACACGTCTTCTAAAAACATCGACCCGCTCCGTATTTCGGAGGTCCTGCGAGAGCTCGTTCCATACTTTTGGCAGCATGCAGGCTAGAGAATGCTGCGTTAAGGTCAACTTGCATCTGGGAACCCTGAGTTGGCCCTCATATCGCTGAGACCTGAAGGGGGTGAGTTGAAATTCGAATTCGCAACCTATCCTCGAGCGTCAGGTCAAGGATGTTTTCCAAGGCTCTCCTCACCTGGTCGTCGAGATCCAAAGTTTCAGATGGCGGAAGGGAGGCAGGTGAAGTCCGTAGTACGTACAAGACCTTTTGCACTCCCATTGCGTGCCGGAGCAGAAAGTAGGCTTGGTGTCTCCCGAGATGGCCCAGCCGCTGGTAAAGCCGGGAGAGTTGTTCTTCCTTCTCGGCCATAATAATAATAATAATAACCCCCACTCCTTAATCCATAGAGCCGATAATAGTGGTGGCGTTTCCCCTACACACTGCAAGCGGGAGTTGCTGACGCAGAAACTCGCCCTCGCGCTGGTCACCCGTGTTAGCACTAATTTTGATACCTAGGTTTTTGAGGAAGATACTTGTGTTTTTGCTAATTGGACCCATCGTTTCCATGGCAACGGGTACGAAGTGGTATCTCCTCTCCAGGTCAGAGTATTTGCGTTTTTTTGCGATCTCAGCATGTTCAGCAACCCACCCTGACCGGGTGGCGCTGTGCATCAAGTATGACGGAGCCACTGTACATCATACCGTAGCATCCCATACCAAGCATTTGCCCTTAGACCATGACGAAATGGTGACGCCGTCAGGTCCTTTGTCGTCTTTGAAGCCCTACCTGGGCTCTAGGGCGCTTGGTATGCCGGCTCCACGAAGAGCCTTCTTTAGAATTGCGTTGATTCCCGCGTGTCTGGGTGCCCTACCAGTGCTCTTAGAGCAGCTTAAAGCGTGCAGTATGTCATTATCAACTGTTTTTCCACACGCCCTGCATTCGTATGGCTCACATATGAAAGCGCCTATTCTTAGGGAATAATAATAATAAAATATATAAGAACAGTCCAAGTACAACAAATCATAAATTAATCAAGCTTATATCTGTTAAGGAGAACTCGTTCAAGAGTTAAGGTAACCGCGAATTGACGCATATTCGGCGCAAACGTTGGTATGAGTATATCTTTGTGCATTATTAATTGTGTTTATTATTCATCATTTTGTTAATTTAGCAAATATTTGATTGTTAACTTAACCCTGCTTTATGTACATTTGCAGCTCAACTTTTTATTTTACTTAACCATATCTACCCATAACACCATAATATTCAAAATTAAACTTTAGCTAATTCCGACTCTGTTTTTAGTTTATATGGCTGACATTTCCCGTAGAAAATGTTTAGATATTCCCAAAACATTCCGATAAATCGCTTTACCCTAGCCAATTGCCATTCGAATTTCAGGAAGTGTGCGTTAGAACAAAACAAAGTTAGAACAAATATGAACGATGACCTATCGACTTTAATCCCTTATGGATACGCTTTGCTCTTAGAAATACAGAATTCATATCTAACACTGCTCGTATATTCTGTAATGGCCTTACGCTGCACACATGAGAACAAAAACGACTTTGTTGACCATCAAACTCATATATATATATATAACTTTTGTCAGCGGAGTCTTTAAATCCTATAAAAGTTCACTTCGAACGCGTGTATGGCGCGCCGGCTTCGAATCGACTGCGATTTCCAGTGCTAGAGCCGCCAGCTATCTCTACGGTCGGCAGTGCATAATTTAATATTATCCGTTGATGTGGTCGGGCACTCTAGCAAGCACCAGCGCGTGCCATCTGTGGAGTTCACAAGAGACCTTGGTGTGCAAACACTATGTTTGCTTGACGAGTTCACACAAGCATACTGTTTACACACCAAGGTCTCTCGTGAACTCTGTAGTTGGTATGCGCGGGTATGCCTTCAGGTAATCAATCATCTTATTATGCCTTGCTATCGTTGTGAACGACACGTTTGTGCCTTGAAACCCTGAATCCGGCCTTCCTACACCAACCAAGAGTTAAGAAAGCCATCTGCGGCTTACTGCGACAGCCTTGGGTGGGTGTTCTTCATCAAATAATACAGTTCAAGATCATCAGCATACAAGGTATAATAAACCGCAAAACATATTTGCTTGCAAAAAAAAGACTTATGCAAACGCAATAACAGCGACCATATAACTGGACAACTGACGGTGCGGGAAAAAAAGCTAAATACACTGTAAACATTTTATGTGAAAGCTTTTTTTTAGGAAAGTAGAAATATTCTTTCCTGAAAAAAAGCCACAATTATGACACCCCTGTGCAGAACGATGTCTGCAACCTACTTACAGTTGAAGAGATCGGTATTGCAAAACGCTGGCAAACCAAATAAGCACGTAATTTATTTACTTATATATTATAATACGGCAGTTCAGTGTACCGTGCACTAATCCCAGCTGTGGACAAGTTCCATGTAGATGAATTTTGACTTTTTTGTGCGAAATGCGTTCTTTCTTCCATTTTGCTTTGAGGGTCAATAGAGACGTAGGTGACATTTATCTTAAATTTGTACAATATTTTTGGTCAAGGCAGCATTGCATTATTGCTTGACGTTTGACAAAGCACTTCTAAAGGATGCATTTTTTGGGTTCAACTACACTAAAGACTATTCTGTGATATGCGAGGGCTAAAACTGGCGATCAAAAGTCGTACGACCAATCCCACCAGAGGCTGCCCTTAGAGAAACAGCATGGAAACGCAGCGGTTCTGGGCACCTGAACGGAGTAAGGCGCTCTTGTTTTCCTCTTCCTCTTAGGCCTCATTACACGTCCACGATGCAATCTTTTGGGTTCTAAATTGTATATATATATATATATATATATATATATATATATATAAAGAGAGATTAGAAGAGATGGCACATTCTATACTAAGAATAGGTTAAACCTAATTCAAATTGATTGCTCATTTGATGTCACCAGACGTTTTCCACACAGCACAAAGAAATCACCGGTCCAATACGGGAGGCCACGGGGGGCTGAAGTTGGATTCTGAAAAGGTGGTCATCAGAGACCATGCGGCATTTTTGTTCGTTTATTGGACCTAGTTTTTCTTTTCTTGTGCAACACTACGAAGGATAACGTCGCTAAATTTTCTACTGCTTATAAAAAAAATCAAAATTATTACTTTCCAAGCATAACGAGAAAAAGCTTTACTGTTTCATAATAGCTGGTGTCTGCTCAATATGAATTATTTAAACCAACTTGCGCGCGTCCCGGGGGTACGATTATTTTCCGCGTATCGTTGAGCCGGAAAAGAAGAACCTTAGATTTCTTAAGACACTCAGACAGCTATGCATCGCTAACATGAGTGAAACTTTATTTTCTGCACGGGGACAGGAGCCAGTCAGACGTGTGTCAGCCAGATAGTGATAATTCAAACAGCCATCAGGTTTAAGTAACTATAGCCACATAAGTAGTACGCAGTTAAAAGCCCTTTAACCAATTAGACATAAGTCTTACATCTATTTTCCAACCACAGTCGTACGTGCGTGCGCCCTCTTTCCCGGAATTTGAGGCAATTACGTCAGAGGACCAGAGAAGATCATTCGCAGTATTTTACTGAAAGTAGTTTACTATTTTCCTATCTTGTACTTTAGCGTCCTGTTTTTAACTATAAACCGTTGTAGCAGCCTGAAATGCACCGCCGAGACAACCACAGAGCCCAGGTGTGCCACAGTAGTGTGCCGTTCTTTCTAATGCATTAGCCATACACTCCGGACATGTTCGTGCATTGTAGAAATAAACATTCTGCCTGCAGAGGTGTGCCAAGTATCATGCAGTGGAACGCACGGCGCTGGACCGAAAATCGTTGCACGACTTTTCTCGTCGGAAGCGTAAAGAAGATAGAGCTTCATGAAGAAACATTTTGAAAGGTATATTATACTCGATTTGAGTGAAATAAACATAATTGTAAAGAAATAAACACTCACACCGAGGTCAAACCCTTAATCGAGCTCACCAAAGGTCAGGGACGTATTGCGCACTCGCCGCCTGCACGGCTACGCCGACACAGACCTCTAGGCATGTTAGTGACCCGCTACGTAGACCACTGCCTACATCACCGCTATATTGGCAACATTGTATGACCACCGCCAACACAACTACATTAGGACTGCTAAATTGGAACGATCGCAAATCGATTCGAGGCTCGCGCCGCCCACGAACTATTCGGGAAGTCAAGCAGCGATGGCTTGATTACAGAACGGCGACGGCAACATGGCTGCGAACCTAGCGGGGTCACGGCAAGGCGCAAAATCTTGTATCCGCACTTGCACAGACCGATTGTGCTCCGCCAGCAAATCCAGTCGTATACAGAGTGGTGAGTGCCCTGCCAGCGCCAGACAAGAAGGCGGTGTTGGCCCCAGCTAGAATGTGGACGCTGGGCAGACAGTTTGCGGCGGCGTGGGATGAGACGGGATAAGGCTTTACCCAACCCCCCCCTCCCCCCTCCTTCTCACCCCCGCTGACGTAGAGATGAAACAGTTATTGCTGTTCCGCTTTGATGCGCTGATCGCCGACTACTCGCTCACTGCTGAGGCCCAGCGTCCCCCGCCGTTGCCGAGATATTCGTTAGGCGGCCCCCGCCGGATGACGGGTAAATAATCACGGCAACCACTCGGCCGGGTAGAGGGGTAATCAGACCAAGAGAGACAGGACCTTGTCTAGCCAGACAGAGAGGCAGGACCTTGACTAGTCAGACAGAGAAACAGGACCCTGCTTAGTCAGGCCGAGAGAGAGAGAGAGAGAGACAGAGAGGACACTGACTCGTCGGCCGCTGCTGAAAATGCTCGTTCTACTAGCTGCTCTTTCCTAGCTGACAAACAATTCCGGGCAGCATGACTGGGCCCAGGCGGGGTCCAACTAGGCTGTCGGGCCCCCCGCTGCAAGTATCTGCCCGTAGAGGCTTGCGCGCGCTGTGCGCGCGGCGGGCCGAAGGGGAGGTGAGAGCAGAGTGACACAATCTGTATTCGCCGCAATGCTCTCAGTAGGGAATACGAGTCTAAAGGAGCGACAGCGACGCTGATGTCGACGGGGCCGCCCCCGCGCCCCACGAATGCAAAGGCCGGTTGAGGAACGAGTGGCAGCAACAGGACCACAAGGCAGCGAGGGCAGCTGTCGTGAGGTGTGGGTGATACGGGGCTCTACGGGCGTCTAGGGGGGCAGCCCGCGTGGCCTAGTGCACGAACAGAAAGACAAGCAAGCGGGCGGGCGAACAGAGCAGCCTATCTATGCTTGTGGCAGGACACTCGATGCACGCTTCGTTAGACCCGCTGTGCCCGCTGAGTGAACGCTGAGTTTCGAGACGCCCGCGTAACCGGAGGGCAACGTCGGGCGACGGCCAAGCCCGAAGTAACACACAAAGGTCGAAGTACCACACAGCAGTTGTAGTGGTTGTTGTAGTAGTAGTACTACAACTTACTACTACTACTACTACTAAAAAGTAAAGTTTTCGGGTTGACCCTCAGCCAAGATTTAACCTAGGCCACGAGACTGCTTTTCGCATTGCTTCATAGACGGACCCCCATAATTACAAATGTGCAACGGGGGGGGGGGGGGGGTGGGCTCGAACCCGCGCACCTTTGTGTCTCCTCCGATTGTGAGGCGCAGACGAATGCACCCACCACGCGACCGGGCTCGACTCTACTTACTACTAATACTACTACTACTACTACTGCTACTACTGTATACTAGTTGTCGTGTCTGTTGTCGACTCGGTGACACAACGGTAGCGCTGATAACTGATTGATTGTTGCTCCGACTCCAGCGCAAAGTTTGTATTAGAAAAAAACACAAACCGCAATTATAACAACACGAAAGCGCTTACGCTGAGGCCAGACGCTCCAAGGAATACAATATAGAGAACAATATTATATCAATGCTTTTACAGTGATTGAGACACATAGGTTGTTTGCTCGCTTCTTTGACAGAACACAACACTTGCTATCGCCAGGCACTCATCTCGTATAAACTCATTCGAGTCTAAGTTCCACGGTCTTTTTGCTTGCTGTTTTCCTCCGGAGACCTAATCCACCACGCCACCACCGGGCTCGACATCTTCAAGACGATCTTCTAATATCTTTCTATCTTTGTTCTACCTACTGAGCCTAGCCAACGTGTCAATTAGAATTAGTATATATATATATATATATATATATATATATATATATATATATATATATATATATATATATATATATATATATATATCATTAGGATTATGAAGGATATATTAGAGAAGAACTAAATAACGGCAATATGACGGCGGCGCCAAGCATCTGGGGCTAGGACAAACTGCCGTAAAAAATGTCTTTCTATTTTCTAGTAATATCGACTTTCTGCTAGCCTGTTTTGAAAACAGCCTTGCAAGCGCCAACATTATTCTATAGACAGAAAGTCATAACTTTCACCACAGTTGATGGCGCACTAAAATTTAGCTTTAAAAGGAATTGTGATTATGAGGTCGAGATGGACAGGCGGGAGTGGAGCGCTTCACTAAGACCGGGGAGTTTGTCGTCGTAGCGGAACAAGATGATGCGTTTTTATTAGCAGTCGGTGATCTGGAGTCACATAGGCTAACTACGTAAAGTTAAGAGCTAAAGACTTCACTTAGGTGTAAAAGTAACATTTTGGAGCTAAAGAATTCACTTAAGTGTGAATGTAAAAATTTTGAGCTAAAGACTTCACTTGAGTGTAAAAGTAAAATTTTGGAGCTGAACTCTTCACGTAAGTGTGAAAGTAAAAACTTGGAGCTAAAGACTTCACTTAAGTGTGAAAGCATCGCGAAGCAGAGCACAAAAATTGCAGGATACCTCGCCAAACCCACTCTACAATACTTGTGTTACATCAAGCGTTTGACAGATTACTCGCGCCCGTATTAACTCTCTCCAAACGCGATGTGTACTTATACTCCCTATATCGAGAGCCGTACAAGGCTGCTCGACAGAGAGAAACAAACCCCGGCAATGTTTCTATTGTGGAATTGTAATGACGCCGAATGAAGCCTTCCCTGACTGGCACCTCAAAACATGATGCAATCGTCTCCAACTGAAAATTAAACCACTAGCAACCACTTGGCTGACCGTTTTTTTGGTTGGTGTTTGGCGAGTCAATTAGAAGTGACTTAATTGAGAATTGAGTCAAATAGAATAGACACAGTCATATGGGGCCTGGCAGAGCAAGCAGAGCAGTGGTTGTGGCAGATAATGCCAAGCATTGCAATACCCAACCCTTTCACAGTAGAGACAACTACGTGGTGTACAGGGCATAAATTTAGCATGACTGCAATATACCTTACCCTGTCGGAAGCGACGCCGTCGATGCTCAAAAGATGTGTGTACTATGTCGGCAAATTGACGGAGACAACCATTTTCTGTCTTAACTGCCCTTTAGGTTAACGAGACAAAACAAGAACAAAAAAAGACAACACGCTAGTAGATCCAACTGGTGGATGGTATTGTAAGCTATTGCCTGAGCACACTAACATTGACGGCGACACACATGGAAACGGTCAGAATGGCTCCTTGTCATTACGAGCTAAACGGCGTCTTCTAGTGGCTATAGAACATATGATTAAAGTGCAACACGCATATTGCATGCAACGTCAGTTATAGGTAGAAACCAACGAATTCAAGTGTAAGATACTGTCAAAAAAGTTTTCCTCAATACCAAATCTGCCCAAAATTGAGAAGCTTGAGGACAGGATTCGTGCTAGCTAAGAGCGATAAAGCAAACAGGGATCTCTCCTGGTTCCTCAAGCAGCGTAAGCGCAAAAAACACTATTTGGTGTAGATAACATTCCTGACAAAAGACCGTTCTGATGAGAGCCAACTACATCAGAGCAGGTTGGACTTATAAGAAAAAGTACATATAATGGTTACATACATAAATATGTATGGTATATATTATATGGTTTCTACAAAACCGTGTTCCCTTATTGTTTATCTCTACGGGATATGAGAGCCTATTGTGCTTGCTAGTACGTTTGGAAATGTTGATGTTTGCAGTGCAATACCAAAAACTCCGTTGAGGAAACCCTGACCAAATCCGAAAAGAGCAACCACGGCAGGGAGTCCTCCGGGCACTTGGCCTTGTTGAATTTTGAGTGAGGCGTTGATGTCATTTCAACAGAGAAGTGTGATCTCAAGGCGCCATCGTCATACCACGGCATTGCCAATGTAAAATAATAAGAACCATGTATAAAAGAATAAAATAAACTTGATGCTTTACCTCTTTCTTAGAACTGGTGGCTTATCAATTGCAGATACTCGCCGATAACAATTTAACACCAGAAACGATATCACGAGTTTAAATGAGGCCGATCTACCGTGTCTGCGTGAGCTATTACCTTGAACCACATTTATTGAAAATTTGAAGTTGAAAAGGTGCGAACCTACTCAGGGTTCGTGAATCTTGGAGTAGCCTGTAATACGGCGTCTCGCGCAATTATCCTTGACCAAATCCTGCTTTCAAATGGCGTGTCTACGAATACCCCAAGACATCGACAGGTAAAACTCGTGCAAGGAATGATACTCATGATGATAGGGTTGTGTCGCATGCCTCTTCCGTACATATTATAGACGTTTTGCAGATGACTTCACATCTGCATCAGCTGCATTTATTGCTTGCTACATTGCCGGTATACGTGAATTGCAATTAGGCATACGTAAAATGTTATTCTTTTATTGTCAAAAAATTATTGCTTTAAGGATAGTAACGCAGTAGACGACATTTATCAAGCACGCAAAAGAAAAAGTCATTAAGGGACTTCTGTTATTTTATAGGGAGTTTTAGAGTGTCACATGCTATCGATAAATATAAACGTCAGTTACTTTAACCTGAAGTTGGCCTTGCGTGGCATACATGTTGTCTGGCTTAACATAAATAAGAAGACTCTTCCGATGACGGAAACGTTCCATGAATAATTCGTAAAGTAACGGCAAATCATGGCTGGGGTGCGACACAGACAATCAAGTCGATAACTTGGAAATCTCCAAACAGAACAAAATTGACACCTAAGCACCTATTTGCCAACACCTAGTCACTTTTTGTAAAATAGATTAATGTGAAAATTATGCATTTACGCACTTACCGTATCAGGATACTAGACAGACAGTGTGGAGCTCGCGGCGTTAGTCTGCCGATATAGAATAGATAGAAAAGTGCCACTAGAAGACACTTTCTTCCTCTGTCCAAAAGTCGCTCGGAACTTGATGAGCTTACTACGTACGTGCCCTAATAACCTGCCTGCTTGAGTTAACGGCTTTCATACAAGAATATGCACATTTTAGATGTTGTAATAAATATCTGTAGGTGCAGGATCCTTCGGCAAGGCTTCCTTGCCGAGGGGAAGGGTGTACCCTGCACCTGTACCACTATCAACGATACTCGAATAGCTAGCCGCTATGATAAAAATACGGTGATCTTACCAAGAGCATTACCGAGCAGTCACTGTGGGAAAATAATTAATGATCAATAAAAGATATATATATATATATATATATATATATGTCGCCCTTTTATATCAGGGGCGCTAAGAGCGGCAACATATAGTTTACCTACGCATCTATATAATCAATGTATACTACAATACCTACTAAGTGTTTGCTATCCATTGGGGCAACCTCTTCTCTGTAATATCGACCAGGTCCTTTCTAACATTTGGTCCTAAAGTTAGGGCCTCCGACAGGTCTATAAAGGCTATACACGCTTTAATAATATGCTCGATTGACTCATTCTCTAGTCCACATGCTCGACATTCTGTACTTTGCCCCTCCTTATATTTAGCCCTATGTATCCTTGTATCCAACATTCCTGCCTTGGCATCTCCCAAAAAGCCCACTCCCTCTTGAATTATTGTATACCCATTTTACCCCGCCCCTTTCCCGCTTTTCCTTTTTCTATATACCTGCCAATCTCTGGAACCCATCGCCATTTTCCATTTCCCTGTATATTGTATGAAGACATGTTTACCCCCAATTTAACCATTTTCTCCGATATCTTCGCTCTTGCCCATTGCTGACTATTGTACCCAATCTCCCTAGCTGTGAACTCTAGTTTGTGATCCCACTTCGTTTTAATCCTTAGTGTCGTCTTTACCAGCTGCATCTGTTTAACCCATCTTTTATTTTTGACATGTTTAGTCCTAATACTAAATCCTAGCTTACTTTGTATTTCCGTTTGTATAAAATGTTATTATTATTAAAATAACGTAAAATGTTATTATTTTATTGTCAAAAAATTATTGCTTTAAGGATAGTAACGCAGTAGACGACATTTATCAAGCACGCAAAAGAAAAAGTCATTAACTTCTGTTATTTTATAGGGAGTTTTGGAGTCTCCCTTCTCCCTCAAGAAACTCCCTGGCATAATTAAAACAGCAACCCAATGCAAATCTTATCACTTGCATTTGTATTGTTTCTAACTTTATTCCCAACTCCGCGCTGTGGAACAGAGAGGCATTAGCAAAGGTCAAACCTGGCACATACATGGCCTTTCATATATTTCTCGTTACTTTATATTTATTAAACCCTCAGAGGCCCTTTCACCTTACTGCATTTTTTCGTCTTTCAGTCTTTTTCCTCCGTAATATATCTTCTTCCTCTCAATAAGCATTCCCTATAGTCATTGTCACCCCAAGATACTTGTAATAATGAGTGTCTTGATATATATACACAATTTTCCCATCTGCCATCCTAAACCCGTTCTATTCAACTTTTGGCCTATTCTCTCAATATTCATAAAAAACCACCGGAGGCAACGGAGACCCCCGCGACTATAAATTAGCGACTATAAACTCTCTAGATTGTTCGGCTGCTAATATTATTCTCGCCGTGTTATTCCTGTAAAATAGAGAGAGAGAGAGACTGTGTTCAATAAATGGGGTCTAATTAATTCTCTCTATTCAGTATAAAAACTCCACAAGAACATTGAAGCTCATATTGCGGTATGGCTTTCTAATGCTGTTTTGCTTGGTTATAACGTCTAAACAGATATGTTGGCACAGGCGCTTGCGGAAAACGCCACTTCAAGTGGACCTTAGACCAAATCTCAAGTACACTGATCAACGTCTGATTTTGCCCATGATTTTCTGATGATCAAAGATCTCTGCTAGATTGACCACTAACTAGGTCGCCATTGGCAATCTATTGATAGCTTCAGGGTACGTCCCAAAAGACGAATGATCACTTCCGCACGTCAGCTTTTGATAGCAGCACTTAACATTGTCAGAAGTAGAGACTGCAGGAGCGGCCTCTATTGCGGAAATAGCTTTAATTATATATATATATATATATATAGCAGATGCTATGTTGAATCTTGGCCACGTAATTGGCAATTAAATTTGCCACGTAGAGCATCGAACGAGTATACATATTTCTCATATGGCTTTAGATCGGATATAAATATCTCCACCTTTGGCGACATCTGCTAAGAGTATTCCATATGACGCACTACCGACGAGAAGGATAATGACGATTTCCCTGTGTAGTGAAATCGATCTAAAGCCATACGAGAAATGTGTATACTCGTTCGATGTTCGAATATACGTGGCAAATTTAATTGCCAATTACGTGCCTAAGATTCAGCACAGCATCTGCAACAATTTCTCATATATATATATATATATATATATATATATATTGCATGATGGATGCCCCCATATGAACGCAGCCTCTGTGCATTCTAGCATTGGTGTATATTTCAACGAGAAACCTGACCTCAGAGGCGTGCTACTGCAGTCAAACATGCAAAGCGGTTCAAACCTTTATGTCACTAAAATATTTACTACATCAGATGACGGTAAGCATTTGAAAACTACCTTGAGGATGCTTCAGTAAGTCACAACTCACTTCGTTCCACGGCATTTGTTACTGGCCAGATATACCGAGAGCGTCCCAGGCCCCTGTGTACACTTGTAGTGGTAATATCCGGCAAGTAAAAGACGACACTGTTTGTAAACACCTCCACACATACTGTGCATATCAAATACCCTATCGATATGGTCGATGTATCGATGGTCACCCTTTTTGAAAATAAGTTACTGTTACTGTGGCAGCTATCAGCAAAAATGAAAAGAATACCAGTGGCTTTCCCAACGATCTGCACCCACTCAAGACGAAAATTAAGGATGCAGAGACCGTCAATAAGTTGGTCACTGGTAACATTGGTACTGCCACAACCATTAGGTGTTTACTGGTCGGTCAGCAACAGCTAGCCGGCATCGCAACAACAACTATCGCAACAACAATAAACATCGCAAACGTACAGAAGCAGTGTTCAACAAAACCGCATGCTAGCCGCATCTAACTCCTGGACCCCTCGACGTCTGCGTACTCAAGATGGGTCAAAACGAATATTGAAGCAGAAGCAATTTGCACTAAACAGAGGACGCAAGAATGCATGGCTCATAGTTGTAAAAAGAGAATACGTGACGAGTCGTGAACAACGTGCAACTCCTGGCACACACACAATTGTCGTATTTGAAAGTTGTAAACGCTCAAGGTATTCCCGAAAGATCTCACATGAAAGCGTTATTTTTAAGCCGTCTTAAAATATCTCACATATGTGAGGATATACAACTAGCTGTAGCACGGATTGTGGGTAACGATGAGTTAGTTAAAGTGACGAAACTTTCAGAAATGAACTAGGCCTATTACAATAGGCCTCATATAATTATAACAGCCGACCATTTTAACGAACTATTGGACATTGACATTGTCGCCCTTTTTGCCGACAACTATAACCAATTAGAATATACCATATAGAAGTTGTATTAATTCCCATAACTGCTTGCTAATTTAGAAGTTTAGAATATACGGCTCAGAGAAAACTACGACCGAAGCGCAACAGACACCCTAAGGAAGAGGGAGATATCACAGTAACATCTTCGAGAGGCTGATACGAGGCGTTAACGCAGCAACACAGCAAATGTTGACACAAACCAGGTGTATGTTGTGAAGCATTGAATCGCACAATGCCAACTATATCATGGACACGCAATTAATTCTCAAGGGATAGGCCGACCCAAATACGGTTCGGCTAGTGCCGTCAGAACGACACGTACCCAAATGCGCTGCAAGACAAATAGTGCTAAAACTATTAGAATATTACCTGCTATTCACTTGTAGTTCAAATTTATAGTAATCTAATTAAGCATATTGTGTTCAGGCTGACTTCAACTGCGACCTATTGATTTATTTATTAACACCCGGACTAGGTAAGTGTGTTTATGTAACATTACAGTGTTTTGTCCCAACAAAACTGCGACCTATTAGACGATAATTCACGCAGAGCAGCTTTTATATCAGGAATACATGAACTTGGATTGCAAATTGAAAACAACAAACATTAAGTTACGTACGCCAATTGGAACGGAATAAGTGCGGTCAATGTCGAACTAGCATTAGCTCAGCAGACACAAGCAATAATGCGAGTAATAGTCAGCAAGATGCATTTAACGCTCTTAGCGAATCCAAAACACAAAAAGATCACGTTTAATTTACACCGAACCAACAAGCCCAATGTACCCTCAGCACGCACCCTCAATTAAACCCTCAGATATTACATCTTAACTTATCCATCCAACAGACAATATCAATGCCGCTGAAAGAGCTATCCAATAGGCAACTCAGATTTCATGCGCATAAAAACCGTTGCATAAAACACTACGTAGAAACAATGGTCTGGCAAATAATGCAAAGCCATAAAATACACTATATGTGGTCACACGAATCTACCCCCGAAAAACCATAACGATTTGCTGAAATGGAACAGAAAAAAAACAGATTAAACAAAAAAAAAACAAACATATATATATATATATATATATATATATATATATATCTATATATATATATATATATATATATATATATATATATATATATATATATATATTGTTTATTTCGCAATAACTTTGCATTTCAAGATGGTACATAATTACAGTACAGTCATCATTATATACAATTTTAACACTTCAGCGACCGTCCCACCGGGCGAGAAAGTGCAAAGACCGCCGTTGCGTCTGGCAGCTCGCTGCGAGGTATTTAGCGCATATCTGCGAGCAGAACCGGCAACGACATTGATCGCCAATTTGGTGAAATCCTTAAGTCGAACACACCAAGTGATGATAGCCATACACAATGTACCTTGTGTACACGTGCCGGCTAGTGCATGCCATTCCATCCCAAAGCTCCCTGCGAGGTACACGTCTAACTGCGCTACCTCAGCCGAGGCCTCGGTCCCTTTCCCCTGCCAATCTAACAAAAATTGTTTAAGTGGTTCAGTAATAGGTGACCTAAGCCTGACTCTGAGCTAGTACAAAAAGCGGTTTCTTGCCGTCCGCGGCAAGCAAAGAGCGCGCTTCATATATATTGTGAAGCACCTTTCTAGCTGTGCAAAATTTGCCGCTGAAAGATGGTCCCACACCCTGCCAAGGCTGTAGCTCAACATTGGTACAATCTTAAGCTCAAAAAGACGCAAATGGGCACTCAATGACAGTCGCCGAAGGTCTCTCACCTCTGTGTGAATAGAGACAATAGCCGCTCGACACCTGTCGCCGATGTTCTAAGTAAAGATCGTTCCCGTAGAGTGCAGTCGTAGACCCAAATACGGGAAGGTCTTTACAAACTCCAGCGGTTGACCACAACAGGGTATTACGTCTGCTGCAACCAATCGACCCCCACGGCGAAACTTAATGGCTTTCGTCTTCCGCGAATTTATCTGTAGGACCTTACGGTGAAGGTAACTTTCCACGTCGCCGATAATCCGACGAATGGCACGGCGGTCCCGGTGGGCCACTACGATGTCATCCGCATACATAACGACGACGGCGTTTCTAAACTCCTTCCGCACATGGCGGGCTAGGTCTGCGATAAGCAAAGCCATCCAACTGAGAGGGTCCCCTTGAGGGGTCCCTACGTTTTGACTCAGCTCCAAGGTGTCTTCACCTCTTATGTTTACTTCACGGCGGTCTTCAGCAAAGAAACTGGAGAGCACTCGTAGAAAAGAACCACCCACCCCAGCATGTCGAAATGAATCGACTAGTAAGTGGCGGGGAGCTTTGTCAAAGGCCTTGACACAATCGATAAAGACGGCGTACAAGTGACCCCCGGGCACAGCCAACACCCGTTCAACTTCCGACTGGAGTACATGGATCGCGTCCTGTGTACCTCCGCTCTTCCTGAATCCGAATTGCTCCGGAGGTAGGGCCTTCTCCACAGTTGGAAACACCCTCGAGATAATCAACTTAGCGAAGATTTTCTTAAGAGTGCGTTCCGACGCGATACCCCGGTAGAGAGAAACAAGCATATGACATCATTCAGCGCGTGACACGCATACGACAAAGTGCTACAAAACCATGTATACTTCGTCCAAATTGGCCCATTTAACCACAATTAATGGATACTTAATTATACGCACCCATACGGTGGTGACCTTATACTACCTTCGAGGAATATCTGTGATTATCGAGCATTTACAGACGGAAAGGTCGCTAAAGCAATCAAATCCAAAGAAAATGGTAAATCTGCAAGCCACAACTAAGTAAGCATTTTAAACCAAAAATAGCCTGTGCCCGCTATTAACCAACTCGTATAACTTTACAGAAAGAGAGGTGACGCAGCCGACCCAACCAACGACTGTGAAATTGCACTCGTTAGCGTCGTTTATAAAATTTTAACTTTACTCGTTATAGAACCTTTATATGACGCCGTAGACCCAGATTTACCATGCGAACAATATGGATTCTTAAGAAGATGATCTTCGTCGGATGCCCTTGATCAAAAATATATGACATAAATTGATTTTATTGATTTTAAAACTGCATTCGGTTGTGTTAGAAGAGACAAACCGAAGTACATCAAACTCTATTAAGTATTGATGGAATTATGTATAATCCGATATGCGACATGCTGCAAGTTAACTTAGTTACTATCAAGAATGGGGCTAATTATGTCAACATATCAGTAGCGCAGAAAGTCGTTCAGGGTGACCCCGCAGGCGCGTTATTCTTTAAACTGTACACAGCTGGCTGGTCGAAGACCCTTAGAAATGTAAAAGCGATATACGCATTCTATGTCGAAGTTTTAGTAGTTGCTGCAAGGACAAGAACACAGCTACAGTTTTATTTACAGAAAGCCTCAGACTGGTGCCAAGAAAATCAATTGACAGCCAACTTCGGCAAAACAAAAGTACTACGATTTAGTCGAGGCTGATCGGTGCATTAAGATGGGGGGAGCAAATATTGAATTCTCGCCAATCACTTTTGCTATTTAGCAATAATAGTCACCTCCAGCGTGTCACTCAGCAGATTTAGAGAAGAAATATGTAGCAAGGCTACCGAGGCCATGATTCTTGTGGGAAACGTTTCTGGCGTAGAACTAAAAATCGCTTAACTTATTCAGAAGAAAAATAGGCACTTGCCCCCAATTTAAAACGTCAAACCTTAAAAGCATAGATAAAATAAGCATTTTACTTCGTAAAGCGTACGAGCTTGAAGCACGAAGAACGCATCGGTGACGCTTGCACGAGAATGGAAGGTAATTAATTATAAAATTGACGAGTAAGTATGTGAATATCGTGGAGAGTATATGAACGATTGTACTACACTATCAATTCATGATTAATAAACCATGTATATATTTATATATATATATATATATATATATATATATATATATATATATATATAGGGAAAGAGAGAGAGAGGGGTAAATTAGTTAATAATCAGAACCGCAAGGCCCCTTGAGAGGGGTCGGTGGATCAGAACTAGTGCGTTGTCTCAGCGGGAAGAAGACAGCCACAACGTAATGTAGATTTCGTGATTCTCCGATGTTAGAGCATGATCTTTGTGTCGTCAAAGACGAGCCAGACGAGCCATCTATGTTTTCCATCAAAGAACAGGCCTTACTTGAAGCAGAGGACCGGTTAGACATTGTTATTCTCTTCACCTTCTCTCCCAGCGTTTCCTCGTCTCTCCCTCTTTTTGTATATATATATATATATATCCGTTTGCGCCGGTCTTCCTGTGGCTTTGGTCGTGTCGAGTCCTCTTCGGCAGCCTATGCATGGAGGAAGTCTTTCTTTTTCCAAGCGCACGTGCACACACACACACACATAGCATGCACGTTTCGTGGCTAAAGTGCGCCAATTTCTGACAATTCTCAATCATGCCCCGCTTTTCCTGTACGTGTACGCTCTCTCTCTCTCTCTCTGTCTCTCTATTTCTCTGTCTTTGGCTCGCTTCTATCTGTGTCTCTTGGGATATGACGATGCTGCAGCGACGACGCCGCTGCCGTTGCCGTTCGTCAAGACCAGCGTTGCGCCGCTGTCCACTTTGCATTCAACCACGAACTGTAACGGAAATTATCGACTTGTCAAGAAGCGACTTCCGCACTCAGTAGCAGCGGCAGCAGCAGTCACAGCTGGACGCCCGGAATTCCGATGGACGACGGTAACAACAACAACAACAACGACAACAACAAGGACAACGGCAATAACAACAACAACCACAATCTCAACAACAACAACGACAGTAACAAAAACAACGACGACAGCGGCCGGTGTTCTTGCTAGCCTTGCATAGCCCATGTATGAGGAGTGTTCAAATGAAACGTTACGCAACGACACCGTGGGTATAATTGAATTCTTTATTCAAATGTAATCTCTAGAGACGTGAGCATAGCTATCAAACTGTTTCACGAGCCGAAGGGTTTCGTGTTTTCAGAATTTCAGCCACTGTAGCACGAGCACGAGTTCTTCACTGTGTGCTTCAGTTTGTAGCCCAAGTTAAAACGCCTCCCTTCAAGATGCTGCTTTTTAGCGCACCAACCTGAAGCACGAGTTCTTCACTGTGTGCTTCAGTTTGTAGCCCAAGTTAAAACGCCTCCCTTCAAGATGCTGCTTTTTAGCGCACCAACCTGATAAATAGCAGGGCGACACGCCCGGGCTGTACGGTGGATGCTTAAGCTGCTCCCATTTACACTTGGCCAGTACACTCTGTGTGACCCTGAAGTAGTGAATACGTGTGAACGCACATGGATATCGTGGAGCTGAATCACTACCCTCCGTGAACAGCCCAGGCAGTTTGCTCTTGATGAAGTTGCGTGTGCCACATAGTGTCTCACAGTACACGTCACTGATAATGGTTGTTCCATGCTCTAGGAATTGCATGTGATCGGCCCTCGGACGTCGAGGAAGAGGATAAGCATCGCCTAGTCTATTGAGGGTTTAGCGATTCTTTTTAGGGGAAGACGACGACGCCTTCTTTCATTGCATTTCTGCTTTGCCTGTTCTATCATTAAAAATTCTGCTGTGTCTCTGACTCAAAATAATGGCACCAACTCTCGTCACCGGTAACGATCCGCTCCAAGAAGGTGTTGTCGTTTCTATACCGGACACAAGTGTTGCATTGTTAGCCCCATACGCAGTTCCTTTTACCGTTCGCTGAGCTTCTTCGGAACCCACTGCGCGCAGACCTTTTGGTTTAGTAACCCGGGTGTGCTCAATTGTTCACACTGCTCCAATGCAGGCCTCTACCATTACTGCCAATATTCGCATTGGGACACGCCAGTCACTTCTTCTTACCAGTTCGTTTACCCTGTCGCTGAACTGAGCCGTTATTACGGTGTTTGCCTGGCATGGTCTTGGTTGATTACCCAAAGATTCCCTGACTTCACGAAAACGACCACTTCTTTTTGTCAGTGTCCTGTCAGACACACAGTTTCCCCGTAGACGGCCACCACACAGTGGTGAATATCGGCCGCTTCAACAGTCAGAAATCTGATAAAAACATTTCGCTGCTAGTCATTCGTCGAATTTTGCAAGGGGGGCGCCACAGTGTGCTCACACGCACTGAAGTGTTAACTGGACAGAACACAAAACTTCCTGCTTCTCTCCTCCTTCGTGCGCAGGGCACAACTATGCTGGATATATCATTAATGTCCCTGGATGTCTCAAACCGTCATCCTGACGCGGCATACTCAAATTTAAATTGGTTCGGTTGTTACGACGTCCCGTACCCTGTACATTTCAACAGACGAACCTTTGATTTGTGCTGTTACAGCAACAACTGGCGGAGTGGTAGCAATTGTAGCAGTGTGTAGTTAAGGTATCATTAGCGGAGGAGTCAGAGCACTCATTGCACGTTGTGCAAGACGGCACCTAGCAGTAGTCAACATGACAACGACGACAAAGAACGCGGAGGCGGACTTTTTGAATTTAAATTGATAATGACACAGCCCAACGATTCCATACACGCAGAGAAAGAGAGAAGGAAATATGCAGGTAGAGAGGGGGGACACGTGAAAGATAAAAACAGAATGGAAAAGCAATACATGGACAGACAAACAGATAGACAGACAGACAGACAGCCTGAATGAAGACTTGTACATTCGTACATCGATACGCGCAAAGTTCGCTCGAATGCTGGCAGAAAGTGCGCGTACTGCTTGCATAATGCAAACTCGTTTGTAGACCGTGCGCGCAACGAGCGAACCTACGGCAGGTTCGCAGTCAGTTCCCCAACATGAAACGTACGCTGAAGATTTAGTTCAACTGTTGGCTTTGTCGCAAATCCGCAAAGCTCATCGAATTTCGAAAGCGGCACGAAACGCATACAGAGCCCCCCAGAAATATTTAGAAAGCGACATAGGAAATTGTAGTGCTCGTTAAAATTGATATTTTTTCCAACAAAACATGGTTTCTGTTTCTTGGTGAGTCTTGTTTCTTGGTGAGAGTGATAGTACTAAAGTCCGTGACACTGGTGTTGTTGCCCGACATACGAGCACAAAATGTGCAATTGCGAGACAACCTATACAGAAACTAAGCACATCCTCGTGTTCGTGAGAAAATTTGCTTTCCCAGGTGAACATATAACGCCTGCCAAAAGATGCGACATGGTCGTTTAGAAGAGAATTCGTAAAAAATAAAGCTCTTTCATTAGCTTTCACGCCCAATACCTCAAAATCATAACCATACGACCACTCACCGCGTTCAAAGCTGCTTTCATGATTTCATAATTTTGATAACAAATCAATGTCAATATGAGCCGTGATTGCGGAGTAATTAAGATTTTTCAAAGTACATCCGCTTGGTTAATCGGCAGAACGTTGTAGATATCGCTGATATGAGCATCGTGCGAGAAGGCTGAGGACCTATGTATGAACGCTTTGCATTTGCGTAGGATTAGCGCTAGGCCTTTTACTTTGTGAAAGGTCAGGACACATTATATATCCTCAGCTGGTCTTCTGCGAGAAGGGCAGTCGCTCAGTACCACACACTGTACTTGGTATTTTACTTAGATCAGACCTAAGTGAGCTTACTAGCTTCTTGACTCGAACACAACCGGAGATGAAAACACGGATGGAAAGACTCCTTCCAGGCTCTTTTTAAGGAGAAGAAAATGCTTCAACGCACATCCGTCGATTTTTCTGACGGATAGTGTGGGAATCGACTTGGGCGAAGAGTATATGACTCAATCCATTACCAAACGTGTAATACTCACTAAAAACCACCATCTCCTTCACCCCCTCCTAATTTGGAATTATATAACAGTACCTCGAGACTAGGAAAGGAGGGCTTAATACTTCAACCTCCTTCTAAATCTACAAGAACCTTGCAAACTGAGGGGGGGGACTCCATGTACCACTGCCAGGGTACGAGGTTTACTCGACCGGAAGCGTGACCCCACTAGACTTGGGTTCTCACCCTTATGATGGAGTACTGGAAGGAGACCCCCTCTGCCCAGTCGGTGGAGGTTTCTATCATTCTGGCAATAGTCTCCGTTATTGATTTCCGAGCCATTGTGTATGGGAATACTCGTCAAACCGGCCCAAGTGCAGCGCAAGTTGCAATGGTATGGTTGACTGTGTCGGGTTCTCCTAATGTGCACAACACGCACGTGTCCACTGCCGTCTCAACATGTTTTCGAATATCCGTGCCGAAACGTTTCCAAATACAAAATATTTAAATTATTGACTGTCATTTAAAATATAAAATAATTAAAATTGTAGCTTATAAAAAATATTTAGAATAATATATTTTTTAATTTAAAATATAACATATTCAAAATAATAACCTTTAAATAAATTAAATAAAAAAACAGCTTTTAGCTAACATATAAAAAATATTTGAAATTATAACTTTTATTTAAAAACTACTAGCTTTACCATCCCTCAACAGATCGAGAACTGCCTACGTATGGTCAGTTCGTTTCCCGGAAGCCCGAGGGCGTGCGTAGTGCGGTGATTACTTGCACTAAAGTTAGTATTTATCATGTCCTCAAACACTTTAGTCGTTTAGTGTCACCACTTAGGCAAATAGTCATGCATTGACTTGCAAACGCTGCTTAAGTCCACCCCCAGCATATTCGATATTGAACACCTCAGACTCATGTGTGTTTAGGGTGTTCCGAGTCCATTGCCGCAGTGGACGCACTCAGGGCTGGGAGCTTTTCTGATCCTGAGTAGGTTGGTTCTCTCCCGGTGCGACTACTGGTATTTCTTTTAGTATAATTTATTGGTGGCGGCGTGGTCTAGGGGACTAGTGCGCTAGTCATGGTTGTCATCTACCGGGGTGTCGCCGGTTCGATCCCTGTTGTTGATCAATTTTTTTTTGAACGATGCTTACTGAGAATGGATGATAAACCACACCGCTGAGAGTCAGCGGCCATGCTGCCACAAGAACTGTTGCGGAAACCTTAGATATCTTAGCATGTCCGGCCCTCGGTGCATTGAAGGTATGCCCCAAGTTAAGTTCCAAGCCCGTAGGGGACGGAGGATGGTCTAGAATTAAAAACAACCTTATTAAAAATATGTTTTTAATTCTAGCATAATATATTGTACTCGTCATTAGTTACAATAGGTGACTATGACAAAGTGATAACGTATGAACCACAACTGATTTGGGCTCGACGGTGATAAATCCAATACAGATATACGTAGATCACAAATGTATGGACGAGCTGTTTACTTTCACCATAGTAATGCAGTTGATTTAATAATGTGTACGCGTGAACAACTAACGGACTCGATGCGATTTATTTTTGACTTTCTAATAAACTCATCAATGAATTACTGTAGGATTTCAACACATTTCCCGTTTCAGCTCATGCAGCGACATATGTTCGGTGAAATGGAAGCCATTTATTGAGCTACTTCCTCCTTTAGCGAAGTATTTCCGAGCAAGTGCAGAAGTTGCAACCCGGCAGTGTCGTGCATAAAGATGAACTTATCACCAACGGCAGCTAAATAGACACGACGAGGAGTGTCAAAATCTCATTAACGTACCGTTGTGCAGTTGAATGCTTTCCATGAAAACCGTTGATTTAGTGGGACTTCGGTTATGTCCGTCCGCCTTAGAAAATTGCCTTGCAAACCATAGTTGAATTGCCGCCATAACTGACACGCTCAACAATGCAGACCAAACCACTTTTTTTTATCGCCCGTACACTCATTTTTTCGTTGCCATAGAGTCGATTTCTTTGTTTCAAAGAATATAGCAAATATAAAAAGAAATCGATTCACCTATTGCATTTGACTCTATATATAAACGTAAAAACTAGTCAGAACTTTCGTAGGTCTAAGTAGCACTTGTTAGACACATTTTTTTGTAATAAAGCTAATTATCTTTAGAAAATGTACTGACATAAAATAATGAATATGTGTTATCCTTACGTGGCCGGCGACCGAACGATTTGTTTGATATAGGAGCTGAACCTATTGACGCGTTTGGAAATTCTGCGTAGTCTGGAACAATTTACGCTGGAATTTAATGGCGAAAATGTTGGAAGCGAGTGCATAGATACAGCTGGTTTATAATCATTTGTCATACCAGTAATACGACACAGATCTTTAGGAAAACATTGACTTGATGGGTATTCCGGTACTCAACTGAGAATTGTTTAATGTGTGTGTTGCGAAGCATTTATGGTTGAACGGTGGAAAATGTTGAAAGCGAGTGCATAAATAGAGCTGGCTACCGACCGAGCTACTATACACGTTTTCTAGTAATCGCATGAATGATAATTGTGCACATTAGACACGCCTCTTGTGTAAACGGGGCTTTGTCCGTGAAGAGTGTAAGTGCAGTGTCGAGAGGCGCTCTCTGGCACACCTGTTTACTTGTTAGACTCCAGTCTAACTTCTTGCCATTATCTACCTTTGAGTATACGTAGCACCGTGCATGATTTGAAAAGGTGGCTTTGTCCTTAGTCCCTATAGTGAAGTACTTCATTAGTCGGTTGTTAATTGCGACGACAAGATGAGACTTCATAAAACCAGGGCTGTACCTTTGCATGAACTTCGGGCTACCGTCATTGGTGTAGTCACTGCTTTCGAGGCTTTACCCAGAGTGTTTCGCGATTTGTAGACGTAATACATCTATCAATCGAGTCATTGTTTATAACCTTTTTTTAGATAAGAGAAAAACAGAGATTATAATTATAGTAGTGTTGTGCAGTTTGACGGACACACCGCAGGTGCGAGCCTCGTTCATAAGGTGGAGAGACAATGCACAATGTTCTACATCCGCGCCGTGAGCGTGTATCCCTCGATTGGCAATCGGTGTCCACATATGTAACAATACCAGGGATTCAAAAAATGCCTAAGAGAATTCCTTCGTTAAAGCATATTTCGTTCATACCGCTCGTGCATATTTGTTTAAAGAGCATTCTCTTTTTTACTCCAGCCACAATTCTAATGTACTAAAATGGCCTAGATATTGTGTTTTTAATTTGCAAGGCATTAAAGGAGACTTATTTTTATCTCCCCTTCAAATAAATCTATACTAAACAAGCCACACCAGACTGTTTATCAATCCAGGGTTCTACAAAACATTTTGTGCCAGAGGAGATTCGTAGTAATTCCAAGACTAATCTTTTCAGATGAAGGATACGTCTGCTTTGAGGCTGCTGGTAGCACAGTAGATGTTCGTGATCTATTATTTATCCTGGATGCTGGAGTTAGTGGCATGTTACAGCTTTTTTCCTTCGGGAAGCACTTGTATCAAATGTCGTTTCACTACACCCGCCTACGTTGGTGTATTGGCTGCCTGCACGTTGCTAGACGGAGAACGTACCTCGACTTGAGCAAATTGCCATCTGCCGCTCAAGCGTGTCGTGATTATTGAGCTTTGTTCAACGCTTGAAATACAAAACATTGTGAACTTTCTAATGGATGATCCGTACGGCAGTTTACACAGGGCCTTTTGTGAGGCCTTTTGCTTGTGCACTACGCTATTGAAGTATGACCACAGCGCTTGCACAGTTTTCCAGTCTTATTGCTACACGCGGCCGCCTTATAATCATGCTCGGGGCATATGGGGCACTGCCTTGTCGATGATTTCAGTGTTACCAGCAGGATTTTCACACAAAGTAAATGTGACCTTGAGTGCTGAGCTGAACCTCATTAAGCTTGAGGTCCAGCTTCCAGGTGTTACGTTTGACTGTTTCCGAAGTTCCAAGCATTTTGTCATGCTTATGCATTTTTTTAACTCTTCGGACTTCTGCCGCACCCTGCAGATGATGCACTACAGCCGCGAATTTATCGTAATTTATTTATGGATATGTCTCGAGCATACGCTGACGCTGCATGGTAGCAGATCTCTTTGCGCGCAATCTGAAAAACTCATCAAGGGTCGGCACACGTGTCACACAAACGTCGTTAGTATTCATGTCTTTACGTATATCCGCGCACAGGGACACATCATCTTGCACGTTGTGTGCGTTAGTGCATGCAGGACACATAGTGGCGCTCCCGCTCCCTATGCCACTCGTCTTGCCGCTCTCTTCTAGCATGGCAGCTCCATGTGGACAGTCTGCAGCAGTGTATACTTTCCTGTTATGGAAAGTATACTACTGCTGCATGAAAATATACTATGGGGAAAAGTTTGGATTTTTTCTTTGTTGAGGCTTGTGCTCTTAGACTTTTGTGAATCTCTATTGCGAGCTGTTGAACCAGGCGATGTTTCATGCGGGGACTCTCGCTTATCTATCCTCTATGACTACAGTTAGCAGGTCGGCGATTGAAAATCATCGGACGGCAAACTATAGGAATGCTTTTAGCGTTTTTTTTCGATTTTCCTTTGGAGTTGTTAACGCAATGACCAAATGTATGACGGATTTCTACTGGTTGCTCTCAAGATTGAATGTAATAGATAAATGAAAATGAAGTCTTACGTGGGATCGCTCTCTACCTGTGACTGTACTCACCGATAGCAGACGAGGAAAAACAAAGAGAATTGAGATCTATAGACACCGCTTGTAACAGTCTCCTCGGTTCGGATAAAGTTTCCGAAATCATTGCTAGCGATTGGCGCACGGGCGCATGAGTCAATCTTCAAAATCCATGACAGTAGCCCCGGGAATATTTTAAAGGGACAACCCTTCAACATTATTTCCCACCAAGCGCCTGGCTTTGCTACCATGCCTCCCCTTTAGGTATTACAATCAGGTTATCCTCTGCCAACCTAATAACCAACTTGGTTAAATACAAGATCGTGTTAAAACAGTTATACGCGTAATATCAAGAGATGGCGGATGCTGCCCGAAGCTCGACAAGTATCAATGTGATACGGCGTACATCTATCAGCGCAAAACTTGCATATAGAGTCCTTTTTCGGCGCTTGGAAATTGTGGCGCCCGCAGAGCTTACATGGTAGCCATAACGAACATATCGCGTGAATAAGTGACGCAGCTTTTTGGCTTTTCCCTTTTCCCTGGGATCTGAAAGCTGCCGAACGCCGCCGCTTATGGGGTAACCCCCAGCGCAAGAAGGACGAGGAGCGTCGGCATACTTTCGACCTCTGGCAGGAAGAATGGGCCGGCCTACAAGAGGGTGCCCCTAGCACCAGTCTCCGCGCCGTTATACCCGACATCAAGGAATGGCTAAACCGCCCGGGGGGCGAACTCACCTTCTACACGACTCAGATCCTGACAGGGCATGGCGACTTCCAGTCCTACCTGTTCAGGATCGGGAAGGCTCCCAGTCCTAAATGCATCCACTGCGGCGACGGACCGGAAGACACTTCAGACCACACGGCACTGAAGTGTCCAGCATGGGCGGAGCAGCGCGTGCCTCTACTGCTCCTAATGAACACACCGGATTTTTAACCTACGCGACGTCTGCAAAAAAATGACGGAAACGCTTTTAAACTGGAACACCACAGCCGGAGTCTTCAGAGCCATTTTACAGAAGAAAACGAGCGCCAACCACCTACGGCGGCCCCCCCTCCCCGTGGCTCCCGGGGAACACACCCGCCAGGAGTAGAAGACTCGCCCCCCCCCCCTGACTGTTTGATGATATGCGCAACGCAGTTCCCAGTCAGTGTGGGGGACGGGGACATGACTGGTTTTTAGTGGGTTGGAGCCCCACACTACCGGCTTGCATCTGCAGGGAGCTCCCATGCCGCGGTGCCCGCGTGTGCAACCGCATGTCCCAGTTAGTCCTCTATAAAAAAAAAAAAAAAAAAGCTTTTTGGCTTAGGAAGGAGATAGTTCGGGGCTGTAATGAACTGAAAGACATTCAATGAGAAAAGCTTCGGCAAGCTTTTCCTTAAAGCATGCGAGAAAGCAACGTCAGCTTCATTAAACCTACGGCAGAGAAACGCTGCACCAAAGTACTGATGATTTCCCGAGGTGGCCGCTGCACGGAAAGAGTACATTGGAGATGATATCTGGTCCCAATACGAGGCAACACGCTCGAACCTGAAGAAACCCTATTGCAGTGAATGAGGAGGATATTCTTCTGGTAACACTCGAGGAGATCCAGCGAACGGCTGAAAGGATGTCAAAGGGCACGGCCCCAGGACCCGACGGCGTACCTCCGGAAATAATTAAATGTCTAATGAAGGTATACCCATTAGTCTTTAAAATTGTCGTACACACACTACTGAAAGGGAGATGGTTTCCAGAAGATTGCAAGAAAGCCCGCCTGGCTTTTATTCCAAAGTCGGGGAAGAAGCCATGCTCGGCCTCGGCCTACAGGCCCATCTTCCTTCTTGATACAGTTGCCAAGGCCGTGGAGTCAATACTCGCGAGCCGACTTAACGACTCGATCGAGGAAAGGCAAGTCTCGCTCTTAGAGGATCAGTACGGGCTTTGTAAAGAAAGGTTCACGCTCCAACCTATCAGCAAGATACTCGTTAAGACCGAAGAGGAAAGACACAAAAGCCCCAGAGTTCGTAATCGTTGCCTCCTGATATTGCTGGATGTAAATAATTCATTTAACAGCGCAAACTTGGGGGTGATTCTGAATACGGTGGAGAAAAACGGTGTACCAGCGTACATTCGGAGTCTGATAGCGTCGTATCTAGCCAAACGAAGTGTGAGTTAGGACGTTAGGGAGTACCCAATGACCGTAGGTGTACCACAAAGTTCCGTGCTAGGACCTAAGCTGTGGAACCTAGCGTACGACTGCGTGCTAGAAATGAGCAGGTCTTGCGGTGTTGAGTTCGTCGCTTATGACGACGACCTGAAATCCTGGGTCCGACCTGGAAGTCAACCGGTAGATGAAGTCCCACCACCTAATGTTAGCACCGAAATATAGCGAGGCGGTCTTGCTTATTGGAAGAAAGCACTGCCAGGAGCTGGATATCCGTGTGGACGGCCACATGATCAAGATAAACAAGCAGGCCAAATCCTTGGGTGTTATGCTCGATAGAAAGTTGAGCTGTACAGCCCACATTGAATATGTAACGACCAAAAGGCATGCCAATAACAAACGGGCTCCCGGAGAAAGAGCGCCGTCTTCTAGCATCAGTCGCTGACTCAATTCTGCTCTATCGGTTAGCAGTGTAGGAAACTACACTGAAAACCAAGAAGAATAAGAAAAGCCTAAGCAAGACGCAGAGAGTGCTGGTCATTAGGGCCACCAGAGCGTACATGACGGTGTCCACAGACGCTGTGTTGGTAATTGCCCGCATGACACCTTGGCCAAAACGGATAGAGGAGATTATCCTCTTATACCGGGACCAGGCACTTAAAAAAGACGATCCAAAAAAATAGACTCTGGAAAGCTAGGATGCTGAGTGAACTGGAGCGAAACGAGAGGCACCGTGTGCGATTTTCATATTTGTTTATGGCCTCCTGTAAAAAAAAAAACAGAAATAACTTAACGATAAAGCAAACGTCTCTGAGATTGCACTGGTTGTGCGCAGATCTCTTGCACTTATTGGCAAGTGAACTGAAATTTGTCGAAAGCTGGTGACATTAGGAGGCTGAGGACATGTTCAGTGTGTGTGCGTGTGTGCTGGCTATCCTGGCTAGTCATAGATGTTACGAGCTGGCATCAGCGCGACCACTATTGGAGAGGACGCTGGGCAGTTTCCACCGCCAGCGATGCCTGGCCAACCACTAAGAGTCAAACACGTAGTAGTCGTTGGTGGTAGCAAGCGTTTTAGCATCATCAACAGCAGCAGCAGCCGCTTTTCCTAACGTCAACACCACCGCCTCAGCTTAACTCAGTCAACGATACCAAAGGGCCTAACGTAGTCCACTGCATCCTAGCTCTGGCTTGAGCTTCATGGTGGCCAGCTCGTGCCTACCTATCTATCTAGACAAGGAGGCAATGAATGTGACGAGACGCTGGCTGACGACGCACAATAAACGACATTCTTGGAATATCGCAGTTTTTATTGGGTGTCGCGTCAGAATGAACCAGCTTGTCCAGCGAAACAGAAACCAAGCAAAAGAGAAGAGAAAATAAGATAAGAAAATAATGTGTGAGAGAGAGGAATAGCGAGAGTTTGGGAAGCGAGAGATGGGAAAGCGAGAGAAGGAGCAGAGATAGAGAAAGAGAGAGAAAGATGGGGCGGAGATGAAGAGAACCGAACTTTCAGCAAACGCCAAAGCCCCACTTTAGTCTGACCGTAACTTAATCTCTTTCTCCTAGTCTTGCCTTGTTGAATGCCCACATACGCACAAGGTGATCCAGTAGTGTCTTGCCTTCGTAGCCATAGGTGAAATCAATATAAAAATAGCGCCGAGCAATATATTCAGCCAGGCCCTGAGGCACAGTCGGCGGCCGATCCTGTCCTGTCAGTTGGGTTGTATGGTGGGGACCGTTCACAGCGAGCGACCAAGCGAGCCACCGTCGGTCCACTCAAATGAGGAAGTTGGCTCTCTTGAGGCATTAGAGCAATCTTCGAACAACTCGAACAGATAACACACCACGATAGTGGCAACCGCAATACGCGCCGAGTCAGGACTGGCGATCGAAGACTATAAACTATTGGAGTCCAGGCTATCGTGGTAATTAACATTTACTTATGTAACCGAACAAAATTATAATGAACGTCATATTATACATATTATTTTTGCCACCAACTGAATACTGACCATAAAGTATTACAATTGTGCACCAGGTATATGCTAAGGACGGGCCAGAGCATTATGGCTAACCAAGGCTTTGCATTCATTCATAGTGAGATAGTGAGAGAAAGAGAGAGAATCCTTTACGACATTCGACATCCATTTTAGCGACATCTACAGACGCAACTTTTGTCTGTCCGCAAACTCTCACCTGCCCCTATAAAACCCCATTTGAGAAGCAGACCAATTCCGCGCATTGTACTTTACGCGCACAAGAGATTCTAACTTATCTGTCATTGTAATTCTGATACAGAGGCGCTAAAATGCTGCTTTTATGTTCAGCTGGCCTCTCTGTCTGTCCTTCTTGAAGTTATTAAACCACCAACTTTATCACGTAACACCTAGCCATGGCGACACGCAGTCTGCGATGGCAAACAAATAGTTGTCACTGCTGTCTTGTTAGTCAGGACATACCTTTTTAAACGCCACATGTAAATATCAGGTTTAACGCAACAGACAGTGCACCTATATGAGCCAGAGCTCTTTGACATCCGTCGGAGTCGGGAAGCAATTTGTTTTGCGTGCCCTAAACATGTACAGAGAGACAGGAAACATCTATGCCAAACGCTATGGGCGTGCCGCAAACCGGAGTGGAACTTCAACGGCAAACGTGATGATCGAAGCATATGGTGATTTTTTTCAATGTGATCTAAGTCATACCCCTTACAAGTTTCAACAGGTTCAATAACTTACTGCAATAACGAAATATATACGCTATCGTTTCGAAAAAGTGCTCTTTGATGTGCTAATTAGTGGTGACCTGGAGGCGAGTCTGTTTGGGCAAGAGCCTATACACTTTCCAACAAAACTAAGCAAACTAAACGGTGCTCCGCGACAACTTGCCAATGTATATTTCTATAGGACTATGATTTCCTTACTATTGTGGAATTTATATCCGACACAAAATTCCGAAAAGGTAAGGGTTGACAGGTTGGGAGAGATTATTACGGCGAAGGACGGACATCTTGAGATTTGCTAAACTATTAGCTTTAACGGAGACTATCCATGGAATATACTGTAAAAGTTTCACTATAGTCTGTTTCGAATTAATGAACATATTGGCCTTATGAGGTAATACCTTGGTTGCCACACTTAATAATACGAGAGTGGATCAGCAAGTTTTAGTAATTTATGAATTACAATTTTAATCAAAACTGTTAAGGTCTACCAGTTTGCTTTGCTTTTCGCGCCAATCCGTGGCGGCATATATTCTTTGAATTTGCTTCAAAGGAATGAATAAAGCGAAGTTCGGCAATTCTTAAGAAACCGAAAATGGAGGCGCAACAAATCGGCTTCAAGTTCTGTGTTAAAAACAAAATCACATGCTCTGAAGTGATGAAAATCTTAGGAACTTTTTATGCTGATTAAGCGGTGTTCCGAAACACCGTGTACACGTCGCATCGTCGATTTCGAAACGGACGTGAAGAGTTGTAAAATTACCCACGTTCGAAAAGCCTTTGACGTCAATAACAGAAGAAAAAGTTGAAGAGGTTTGTGATATCGAACTCAACATTTGCTGAATTATGATCAGAGTTGCGCTGCAGCTGAGAAATTAGAGATATTTTATGGATTCGTTTAACCAGTCTTGACCGATGTCAGACGACTGGCAGCGGAAACAGCGAGCACATTTCGTTCCAAAACTATTGAATTTCCAGCCAGTGAACGCCCGTTGGGAAACGTTCAAACTGAACCTTCAGGCGGTTGCAAAGGACTCTGAATTGCTTCAGAGAGTAATTACAGGAGACAAGTCATGGGCATATGGTGATGATATAGAAGCCGAATCCTTTTAGGGGCGCTTCCAAGAAAACAACCGATTAAAGGAATTCAGACAGAGCAGATATAACGCCAAGCTTCTTTTGGTTGCTTTTTTTGACTACAAGGAAATCGTCTTCCACGAATCTCTGCCACCTGGTCATACAGTCAATAAAGAATACTACGGCGAATCTTTAAGAAGATTTAGCGAAAACGTCCGACGCAAGTGGTCGGAACTATGGGCAAACAAATATTGGATCTTCCATCACGACAACGCACCGGTGCACACTGTTACTAATTTAAGATCATTTGAGGAAAATTTGATTCCTATACTTGCGCAACCTGCCGGACCTGGCTCAGTGCGGTTCTTTCCTGTTCCTACTAATAAAAATAAACGGACAACTGCTCATGACTATAGAAGAAATAAATACAAATTTAGAGGAGCAACTCAACTCGATTCCGAAAGACGCGTATTTAGAAATACGTATCAGCACTTTTCGATCTGCCCTTATATGTATGTATATATATATATATATATATATATATATATATATATATATATATATATATATATATATATATATATATTATACCCGCCTGCAGAAAGCATTAAGAAGAAAAGTACATAACCTCACTGAATGCTCGGCAGCAGAAATCTCTACACTACTAGAGGAAGCCTGCCGAGAGTCCAGCTCCCGCCCACACCCTAAGATAGCCAATCGTCCACCGTGCTACTGGTGGAATAATCGGATTGCCGAAAAGCGAAGGGCCTGCCACCGCATACGGCGAGTATGCACGCGCCGCAGAGCAAGGCACCGACGAGAACTCTTCTACCTATGGGAAGAGTACAAAGAAGCACGAAGAGCCTTACATAAAGCCATTAAGGTTAGTAAAAAAGACCACTGGATCTCTCTGGGTGAGGAGGTCGAGGGAAACCCTTGGGGCAAAGGATACATGATTGTGCGAAAAAAAATGCGCCACGCACAGCCGCCTTTACCTGTAGAAGTGGCGCGACCGATTGTAAATGCGCTCTTTCCACAAAGACCATTGCCGGAGTCGGTAGTCTTTGAAGAAACCTCAGATCTTTCCTTCGAGCCAATCTCAATTCAAGAGATCAGAATAGTGGCTGAACGCATACGACCAGGGAAAGCGCCGGGCCCAGATGCTGTCCCCCCTCAAGCAGTACGCGTACTCCTAAAGAACCATCCAAAGGTATTCAAACGCATGATGGACACAATTCTCACCAGCGGAGAATACCCAAAGCCTTGGAAAACGGCACGCCTAACCCTTATCCCGAAACCCGGGAAGCCACAAGGAGACCCCTCAGCATACCGCCCTATAAGCATGCTCTCCTGCCTATCCAAGGCAGCTGAGCATATTATCAACGGGCGACTAGTTACAGAATTAGAAGACAAGAAGGCGCTGTCAGAAAACCAGCATGGTTTCCGCGCCGGGCACTCCACACACTCGGCTATCAGCAAAGTTCTAAACATAGCTGAAACACAAAGAAATTCACCTATCGCAAACCGGGCGCACTGCCTTGCCGTCCTTATTGATGTCAAAAACGCGTTTAATACGCTCTCGTGGGACGCCATAAACCAAGCACTTGGAAATAAAGGCGTGTCTCCCTACCTACGACGTATCCTAGCGTCGTATCTAAAGGACCGAGCATCTACATACGATGGAGTGGACTACGCCGTCACTGCCGGGGTTCCCCAAGGATCTGTACTGGGACCAACCCTGTGGAACATAACCTATGATGGAGTACTAAGACTGCCGCATCCCCCGGGAGTTTTTTCTATCGCCTACGCAGACGATCTGGCACTGATCGTTACCGCCAGTGACGAGGATTTGCTCGAAGGTACAACCAACGGAGCCTTGGCGGATATCCGACAACACCTCCGCACGCTTGGCCTCGAACTGGCTTCACAAAAAACGGAAGCAATCCTTCTAAACGGACTGAAGCGTCCTCCACGCAACCTAAATTTACACCTGGAAGGCCATCCAATAACACCCACGCCCGTGGTCAAGTACCTGGGCGTGATCCTGGATAGAGCTCTCACAGGAACACCTCATGTGCGCTATGCAGCTAAAAAAGCAGCCAAAGCCTCAGCAGAGTTACGGAAAATCCTCCCACGGACCAGAGGGGCAAGCGACTCTCGGCGCCGACTCTTAGCATCAGTAATAGACAGCATCATGCTATACGCCGCACCATTATGGAAGCGCACTACTACAAGAGCTACAACACGTCGCCTCCTCAACAAGACCCAAAGACCTATGGCGCTTAACCTAACACGAGCAAGTCGCACGGCCTCTACAGCAGCCGTACAGGTACTCTCCAGACAAATTCCCTGGGACTTGAGAGTAAAAGAATTGGCATCAAGAAGCCCTGTAACCAACGTTCTGACGGAGGGCACACTAGTCAGCAGAACCGACACACTAAGCGAATGGAGCCAGCAATGGGAATCAATCCAGCCGGGCCATCCTGGATATTGGACAAGATCAATACTTCCTGATCTTAAAAAATGGTACAGCCTCAAACACGGCTCGCTTACCTACCCACTCGCGCAACTGTTAACAGGCCATGGTGCCTGTTTTCAGCAGTACCTACACCGCATCGGTAAAACTGACTCCCCTGTATGCCGCATGTGCAACTCGGGGGAGCCGGATGATGTTAGGCACTGCTATGAGCGGTGCGCCTTCTTCGACACTGAGCGAGAGCTATTGTCCCGGAACCTAGGACTGCAGAACCCCCTGACATGCCAGGCCCTTGTAGAGGCGCTCCTCAAAGATCACAAATCCTGGATTCTAGTAAGAAGATTCGCACAAGGTATCTCTGAGGCGAAAATAACCGCCGCACAAAGCCGAGCAGCCTAAATGGCAAGAAGAGTGGCCAGGCGAAGTAATCTCGAGAAGACAGTACTGCGGCCACCCCCCGTCAAGGGGCAAAGAGGACGACTGGATTTTAGTGGGTGCGAGTCCCACACTACCGAGGCTTGAACAACGTCGCCCGGTGTGCATAACGCATTTACCAGTTACCTCTATAAAAAAAAAAAAAAAAAAAAAAAAAAAAAAAAAAAAAATATATATATATATATATATATATATATATATATATATATATTTATATGTATGTATATATATACATATGTACATATATTGTATATGCAAAGATGATTAACGAAAGCAAAGAGATTGCAACATATTACCTGGGACGTGTCCTGGAAAACATCTAGGGTGATGTTGCCCTTACCCTAAGCTATTTATCTTCCAGACCGAACAAAGGCTTATTGATATTTTCTTGCCATTAAGAATATTTCTCACTGAACAAGGATTTTTTAAACAAAGAAAAGGCTGCCTAACGCTGCCATCTAAGATCCCAGTGAAAAATGAAAACATTCAACATAGTCGATTTACACTGAAACCGCGTCACGTAATAAATAACACGCACATCTAACCTGAATTTGTAAACGCATAAAGCATATTTGAGTGCTTGTATATTCAGTAGAGGTCCAAACACCAGTTCATTTAGTTTGTTATAAACATAATCCTGTCTAATATTATCTTATTTCTGACGCTAGCAACAAGAAATACATCTATTTACGCTATAGGCCGATAAAAGAAGTAATCACTCTAAAAACCATCGTAAAAATGACCTTAGTAAAGAGCGGAAAAGCTTGACCTAAATGTAACGATTATATATATATATATATGCATGGTGCGCCAGTTAAATCAAGACGCACTGTAGCCTTAGGTAAAATCGTCATATTTTTGCGCTTATGGCACCTTGAGTGATGAGTCTGGACTTGTTGTGCTCAGTAACACAATTTCGAAACTGGCTTTTAAATAATTCAAATGTATCTTCTAATATTGCATAAACAGACGCGTAAATAGTGCTGAACACAGCGAGTCCAAAGTCATCAGGTATATATATATATATATATATATATATATTGACTTCTTAAACAACTGAAAACTCGTTTCAATATTTTTTTGGAACATGCATATATAATGTTTCCTTATATTGTGTGTATATATCTCTAATATGCCTTTTTAGTTTTTGTACGACTGGTTGGTGTGTTTTAACCACCACACAGCGGGCGCATGGTTAGGGCCTAGCATATTTCCAGGCTCCGCCTCTCTTATATTCAAGGGTAAGTTTAGTGACAACGGAGATGACCCTAATCTCAATAGACAGCTTGCATCTAAGCGGAGGCTTAAAAAGGTTTTTGGTAAGCTGGAGATTGTAGGGGTCGCTCATGTGGTAAGAAGCCAAACCCTGCCACCGAAATATTTTGAATTTGGGGGGTGTGTACTTAATTAGAAGTTAAACGAGGTTGTGGAAATGCCTTAAGGGCATTTGTGCGCAGTATTTAATGGCTATGTGATGGCCGTTGATAAGGCCATTTGCAACCCACTTATTAAATTCGTTCAGCAAGCAAAAGTCAGTGGACCCCTTTGAACTCCTACAGCCAGTTTCTTTGCCGACGACAAAATGCCTTCATTGTTATGTTTGCAAACCGACATAGTAATTTTACATCGCGACTTAAGTGCCATCAACCGTGAGACATCCATAGATTAGAGATACATCGGCGATCAGTGAGGTTTAATAAAATTCCAGGAAAACTAAGTCTATATAATTTGAACGTGGGCAAAGTTTTGCCGCCGCTGATGTGATACACTACGGTGGCTATTGGCAGGAGTTTGTAAAAATCTTTCCGTACTTTAGCTTATATCATTATATCTACCACCCAGCCATAATAATACTGCAACCTTCACTTTAGTTCCCTCGTGGGTCGACCACGATGCCTTCTGGCTGGAATATTACAAACCAAACTGAACAAGGTTAGTAAATACTGGAACGCACTAAAAGTATCAAACTACAATACTAAATGGGCATAGCAAAGTAAATACCTGCTGCAGAGCATGTGCAATTGCATGATTGTGAGTCCAGAAAATAGTAGGATTAAAGAATAACTATCGTTGACTGTTGCAAAAACGTTAGATATTCACAAACGAGTCGATATATATATATATATATATATATATATATATATATATATATATATTTATATCCTTATTGTGAAAATATTGGGTCTACAAAAAAGTTTTTTCGGATAAAACGGAAAAAATGAAAACACTTTTTGGTCTTCAAAAAGTGTTTTCGAAAAAAACCGGGATAACCGAAAAGACCATTTGGTCTACCAAAAAGTTTTTTTCGGAAAAAAAGAAAAAACTTTTTTTTATAGACCTAATACTTATTGTAATTACATCTTATGTAAAGTGTTTATTTAAAGCATTCTTTGAATTATGTCGAATGTATTTTTTGTCTGGGCGTTTGATTCATTCTTCATCCATTTTTATTTACCGAGAACTTGAGCACTGCAAAAATGCAGTTCCGTTGAATAAACCGCGTTTGAACCTGAACTTAAATATAAGTGTGTGTATGTGCACTGAATCAGCCTTACGTTTTACTAATTAGTCTTTCATTTTCATAGTGTGAAAACAAGGTCGGTTGAGCTTGACCTAAGAGGCGCGTCTTCAGTGTGCGACGAACGGTCAGGAAACGCCCTTCCTACTCTAAACGCTAAAAAAATCCTCCATGTTGTGCCGGAAAGACACACACCTCACCCGTTCACGACAACCGAAGCGTTAAACCGAAGTGCTGGCTCGAAGACAAGCTTATCGCTCGTAGTCGCCCTGCGCCTGCGGCGCTAACACCAACAACAGCAGCGAGCCTCAGCAGCGGCTTCATCAAGGAAAATCGTATCTTGATGACTACCGTTTCTTTCATGGCATTCTAATGAATGCCTTCCGCAGCTGCGGTGTTGTTAAAAAGTCATTAGTGTTTGCGGTAACAATACATTTGGCCCAGTGAAAAGTGCTCCACTCTGAAAGCATTCACAAATGGAGCCGATAAGTACGCGTGGCTCTCACTTACGCCGCAGTGCGAAGGGTGGCGTAATGGTAGCGTAGCAGTTAGTGCTGGGCGCAGTTCTACTTATGTGTAGCCTAAACAAATTGTAAATAAAGAGCCGCAACCTGCCAAAAAAACCAGAATCAATCACTCAAAAAACTCAAAACAAGTCTCAAGTATGTTGATTATACTCGTGCGCACAAGCATAAATGGTACGTTAACGCGTATACTCATTCATACACGTGTTAGCAAATACCATGTTTTGTAGACGCAGTTCCCTTGTATAGACCGGATAAAAATCTATTTACACTTCTAGTGTTATCAGCGCTTGTCAGGCTTTGGCAATCAAAAAGCTTCTATCAATACGTTTGATGACACTTCCAGGTGCCTTGTTCGTTGTCGTTTTGCGCTCAAGGGCGCTTCACCCATTCACCTCAATAGCATGCGAACTTATATATGTATATATATAGCAAGGATGTAGACAATGAAAATTGCCCAAGAGCTGTATCTGCATACTTGAATTCCGCACACGGTGTTTGTACATATAAGGTTACTCTGCTTAACAGGGAGACTAATTTAGGCATATGTTTCCGATTGTTTCTTTCATTAGTAAGCCGATAACATAGGATCGATTGCTACGGTACTATTGATGTCCCCGGTTGGGTCGGTTGCTGCCGAGGATAGTCGTCTGTGTTTTATCGTGTTTTGCTAGTTGAAGATCTAGACAGCCGCTGTTATTCTCATCCTGCTGTGTTCGTTTTCGGCGATGTTTTCTATCTCGGAATATTGCACAACATTAGCCGTAGCAAGCTTCGGCGGCTAGACGGACGCTATTTCGATTTGTAGATTATATGAGCTAACGTCACAAGAGCCTCGAGCAAGGCGTGTCTGGATGCTTTGGATGATGTTTATATTTCTCGTTTTATTATAAACTAGCTCATGTGCAGTAGTACTATTGGAAATTCGATGGTTGTCTGTTTCTGGGGCCTACCCGAAAGACGCCAAGGAACACTTTTAGTATCCATCCGTGGAAATCGCCTTGTGCACGATTTGTCCATTTTAGAACGTAGCTGATAGCTTACATTTTTTCTACAAATAACGGCAAGTCCTTGTATATATGCTCTGTTGGAGGCAATAACAATGTCGTCCGATACGGCTGCGATGCGTGCTTTTGCAATACAAGATCGATAAATCAACGTTTCCATTATAGTCAATTCCACGTTAACACTGAGCGGGAGGGAAACTACTGCGAATAGAAAGGGGCTTAGGCTTTTTATACTAGGAGTTTATAGCCCACTTTGTGACGTGCTCCAGTGAGGTCAAGGTAAACGCAGTGAGGAGGATTGCGATTACAATTTATCTGCCTAATAGTATCGACAATCGTTTTTGCCTTGCAAGTGCAAAGTACTGATTCCGCACCTGCAATTAGGTCCGTAGCTAGCAGCTAAACCCCGTGATCCTCGCCCTTGATCGTTTCGATGATAGACGGATTCTCGGAGGTGGCGGTAACTTTATTGCTTCGAGGAACCCATCGTCAGGTAATCATCATGCTGATCATTGCGAGCTAAGAGCTCCGTAAAACTATATCGTTCACTTTTTTTCATTTAACTCAATCAGAATCAAGACGTTTGAAGTACAGCACCTGAAGCCTGTAGTCAAGTTTTTTACATAAGCGAGCCTTTTACATGACAAGTTAAATTTCACTTCGGTTTGCGACACCACTGTCGGCACGCAAAGTCACACGTCGCGTGAACGGCTAAAGTGTGACTAAAGTGCGTGAAAATAGAGCGAAACCTTCTCCGAATTTTCAACATTTTGACAATCTATATTGAAAAACGCGGCTACGCGCTTCTGCAAGTCCCTCTCAAGCAGGACCCTCATACCGTGCACATTAATTCTTGCTTCAGCAAACTCTCAGTACGGCTCGATCTAGATGTTTCTAGCATCGACTGTTCCCGGATACTAGTGATCGTTTTTGTCGTCTCTTCGGCGATATAGCCTAAATAGGTAATAGTGATAATATACTCCGAAAGTACGTAACCATATATCAATAGTCTGGCCAAATAATGAATTATTTTTCAATCGTTGCAGCTTTCTACGTAAAAGCACCTCAGACAAACTTAAGAAGTGCAGTGTTTTTCGATACGTCGCAGTTAGCTACGGAAAAAATATTCGGGTTGTCTGCCAGGACAATGCAGCTGCGCGTCTGGTTAATTCATTTTACAGTTTCATAGTGGTTTTAACAGCTTTTGCAAATGAATTCGTTGGAAGTAGATGTGATTACATGACCATTTTAACCGTAATCATGCGGTTTTCGTGACCCTTTTTTTAGATTTAATTCTTCAACAAGCACTCTCTCTGGTCGTTATTGTTTGCTGTAACATGTCCTGTGTAGTATAGTTAACTGTGTTAACCTTATTTTACTTTGGGGGTTTCCTCTCGACGCGCGCCTCTTTAATTCGTAACTAAGCTGCTCAGAGCAGCAAAGAAGGCAATTGGAAATAACCTGGTTGGTAAGTAGTGCAGCCCATAGATCAAAAACTCAGTAACGCCCGGAAAGAACTAGGCCTAAAAATCAAGGCATTTCTATAAGCGAGTCGAACACAAGCATCTGGACTCCACAGGAGACCGTAAGGAAATTAAAAAATAGCACAACAGATGTGCACGGAATACCAAGGTAGTAAGGTAGGACTGCAAATGACATAGTGCATGAGAACTTATTAGAACTGTTAGACGCGGGAACCCGGGCTTTAAAATCTTCTATTCTAAAGGGCTTCTGCGGATATCACACACTAGCATAGAAAAGTGAGGAACGGTGCAGGCCAGGTGGGAGCCTTTCAGTATTTACTAGAGAATTACATTTTAAAATTGAGTAGTAGTGGTAGCGTCAAAGGGGCGTTTAATTCTGGCAGCTTACATGAACCCGGCAGGTGTAGAGTCCACTGAAATCATGACAGACCGTGTCATGCTTAGGGTCGAAGCACCGAGCGGGAAAGGCATCGATGATTCGAGCGGGGGACTTTGATGCGAAGCTGGAAAAGAGTAGCTTAGCTTAGAACTAACGTCTTTTTGGACATTATAAAGGATAATAACGACAAAGGTCATCGACGTCTCTGTCACAGATAAGCACATAGATGATATAACGTTTTTGGGACAAAGTTAATAATGTCAAGAAAGCGCGTTGAAAGCCATATATCCGTAGGCTTGGTAATAAAGGTTAGCAGCAGTAAGGAGATATTCAGTCGTAGACCGGGGACTTAATAGGGTCTCATGAACGTAAACTGACAGACCTGATAAAAGCTGCAATAGTTCCACGTCAAAAATTAAGGCCTTGATTCAAATGCCAACAGGCTAACAAGAGAACAAGGAAAGATTTTTTGGGCATTGAGACCTTTCCGCAACTGGTGAAAACTAGAGTAAGTATTAGAAAAAGAAATCGCGGGAGCTGCTTCTACGGAAAAGAACACGGCAGTACCCAGTAAAGGCTGGGCGACTTATTAAGCACATACTGGTGTACTATCGGAAGCCCAGTACTGCCCTGAAAAATATAATTTTATACAACAGATTTTTGGACACTGAAGCCGCACGGCTGTGGAGTCATAATTGAAGAAATTATGAGAGTAATTGAATGGGCGCCTACAGGCAAAGCGGCCAGGAACGATATGATAAAATACGAACATTTAAAGCAAACATTTGCACTGGCACCAGGTTGGAATGCGATATTTGATGAATGTCTAAAATCCGGGAAAATGTCTAAGGGATGGACAGAAAATAACTATATCGTAATACCTAAAGAGAAAGGCATGATCACAGAGCCAGAAACTTTGTGGGGAATCAAATTTAAGAGTTGCCCCGATGAGATATTATCGGGGATACTATAATTTTTAATGTTTCGAAGATCGACTCATGCAGCCCGTGCGCCAACTGCTAGTAGAGATTTGGGAAACTTTAGCCGAACCAAGGAGACTCTCATAGGCGGCATATATAAATCTCAATTATCCCATTTTTGTCTGCCATTGGTGATTACAGTCATATAAGTAGGGACACTTGGGAGTTAATTCACTTATTACATTCGATCACGAGAGTAACCAGTAGAAATCTCTCATATTTTGTTTGTCATCTGGTGACGATATGGTGGCGTTAACAACCCCAAACGAAAATCTAAAGAAACGAAATAGGAGGCATTCCTTCAGTTTGCAGTCCAACCATTTTCAATCGCAGACCATCCAACCTCAATCTAAAAGGACGAATAAGCAAAAGTCTCCAGTGAAACATTGCCTGGTTCAACATTTCGCTCTAGAGGTTTACACGAGTCCAAACGCACAGGCCTTAACAAAGAAAAAAACCGAACTTTTTCATAACAGCGACGCTAGCCCAGCATACTGCTGCTGCTGCAGGCGGCGCAGAAAAAAGCTGCCATGTTGGGAGAGAAAAAAGCGTTTCAATCAATATGTGGACAATGACGACGTTGATATGACATGTGCGCCGATCAAAAATGAGTCAAATTCAAACTGCGCACAAAGAAATCCGCCACCAAACAGAGTCAGCGTATGCTCGAGACACATGCTTAACAAAATGAATAAACTGGTAATCAGGCGAGCCGGTAAATACCGTGTTGAGCTCATGGCTGCTGACGGCCGGTGGCGCAGAACTTCCAGACGGCTTCAAAGGTAAACTATTTCTGCTAATAGATTAAGATGTCAGGGAGTACGCAGACGGGTAATGCCCGCATTAACACACGAAACAGCGTCCAAATGTGGACAGCAGGGAGAAGACTGGTAAAAACAAAATGCAAAAACCAATCAAGCTGCTAGAGCCGCTGGGTGGGGCGCCGGTCAAGCCTTGTTGTTGGAAGTATGGCGCGAACACTTGGGCCAGAAGATTGGGCGTACATCCACAGATAAGTGAAGATGCCAATTACGGGCGTACATTAGAATTTGGGTGTGGCAGAACTGGAAAGAGTTGAATACAATGCCACAGTTAAAAAAAATCCGGATGGAAATTTAGAAACAGTCAAATTTAATTTGGGTCGGAAATCTGTACAGGCGCTGTGGTCAAACAAGCCATTTAGTAGTGAGGTGCACAAGTAGAAAGCCTCGCTATGTGAAGTGCTGTATAAAGCATCCATCAGTTGGAGTTCGCAGTGTTCTGTTTTAAGCGTGGAGCAAAGCTTGACAACCCCGACACGCTTAGGCCATTGAGCAGTTACGCCGGGAATGCCGATAAAGATTGTCGAGGTGCGCCCTTCGTCTACCAATGACCAAGCATTCAATACACCGACGTGAGCGGGTGTAGTGGAAAGACAGCTGGCACAGGTGCTTTTCGCAGGGAAAGAGCTGTAACATTTCGCCTGTTCCAGCGTCTAGGGTGAAAAATAGATCACATACGGCTACTGAGCCTTTAAATCAGACATTTTTTTTTCATCTAACAAGATTAGTCTAGAAGTAATAACACGACGGACCTGATGGCCGTATTTTTTTTGGCAAACCCTCATGGTTTGATGAACATCCAAATGTGGCTCGTTTAGAAAAATTATTAGAACGGGGAGCCAAAACTGAACATCTCTTTCAGTTTCTTGCAAATTGAAAACACAAAGTCTAGACCAGTGCAATTAATGTAAAGAAATTTTGGCATAAGAAGCTTGTTCCAGTCATAAAATAAATGTACATGAGTGGCATCACAGTAATCTGGCTAAACAAAGGAAACTATCTTAGACATTTTTGAAATAATTGGTTTTGGTACGTATGTTGACAACGATCAATCAAGATGCACATACTCACTGATCATAAAGCTTTATAAAAAAATATAATAATAAAACATGACTCAACTAATACATGTGTTATGCCAGCATACGACACTCATTTTGACAGGCGGTGTTGACGCGAGACACCCAAGCGAGTGGCAGTGCAAATATTACCAAATGCGACAAGGAATTATTTAACAACCTCGAAAGCCGTGACTACACCTTCACGAATGACGACATGCGACAGCATAGTTCTGGCTTACCGGTTCCAAAGTCCAAAGTACTGCTATAAGAGTTTCCTACGAGCTGGCTGCGAAGTGGGTCCGGGTGCCTCCAAATGTACCTCCACCGTGTACAAAACTTGTTAGCTGACTGCATTAAGTAAGGCGTTTAAAAAGAGACTCAGCACTATGGCTTGTTAGCCAATGTTACTCGATGGTAGCACGAACAAAGAAAATACACTCTTACTATGTTTTTATTTTGTTTACACTCTTCATCGTTTACACAATTGTTTTCTTGTTGATATGCAGAAAAGCTCGAAGAAGAGTTCATTAAACATCGGGAAGCCAACAAAGGGTCAACGGTGAAAACCCAATTAAAATGTCCACTGTCTGCAATTTTGCCTATCCACTGGAAGATCATTACACGATATACTCAATGAGAAACGGCTGCCACGTCCGACACAGGAAGAATACAAGTTGTCCACACTGGATTCGCTATACAACGAGTGCGCATTGAAAACTTCACTGATATCGATTACAATTTCACGAGATTAAAATTACGACTTGCATTGGCCTTTGTCAATGCAATTTGCTCATTCAATAGAATAAACAAACAGTAAAATTGGTAACAAACAATTGAAGTTACTAGATGATACCCGGAGATATGGTCTTCTTTGTGACCTCGACACGATTCTCGAAACGGGAGAAGTTCCAACTGATTAGAAGAATGGGCAAGAGATTCTATCTTTTCTTCAAACAAGGTAGACCGCGGCTAGGCGTGCTCATACACGGTGATAGTCAGAACGTCCCATGCAAGAAAGATGTTGAAACGCAAGGTCCTCCACCGCCTGCTTGCATTACTACACAATATTAGAACGTTAACAAACAGTATGCCCACTGATAGCTCATGACGATCGAGTTAGAATTTTTTTATTTAGGATTTGACTTTTTTAAGTGCAGTTTCATAACATCGTATTCATCACAGTTTAGTGTGTATGTGTGGTCCGTAAGCAGTGTGCCCATGTACAATTGCGTACTAATGCATACAAACATATTTCCATCACTACTGCCAACATTAATTCTGCATTTAAAATTTGTAAGTATTTATGAGTAGGTAATTAATAAAGACAGATAATAATAATAATAATAATAATAATAATAATAATAATAATAATAATAATAATAATAATAATAATAATAATAATAATAATAATAATAATAATAATTATTATTATTATTATTATTATTATTATTATTATTATTATTATATTCCGCCATGGTCTAAGGGCAAATGTCTAGTATGGGATGCCACGGTATCATGTACAGTGGCTCCGTCATACTTGATGCATAGCGCTACCCGGTCAGGGTGGGTTGCCGAACATGCTGAGATCGCAAAAAAGCGCAAATACTCTGACCTGGAGAAAAGATACCACTTCGTACCCGTCGCCATGGAAACGATGGGCCCAATCAGCAAAAACACAAGTATCTTCCTCAAAGACCTAGGTATCAAAATAAGTGCTAACACGGGTGACCAGCGCGAGGGTGAGTTGTAGGGAAACACCGAAATATTGAATAAATAATTAATAATAAAAAAATAAAAAAAAATAATAATAATAATAATAATTGTTTTAGGCATATTCTTACTCGACAGTGTGTACTAGGGTATTTAAGTATTTTGTGGGTTACAATTGCTTATATCTTGTTAGATGAACAGATGGTAGCTTGCTGTGTTGTATCTAGCGCGCACCTGCGTGCAGAGCCGGCAACAACATTGATTGCTAGCTTGGTGAAATCCTTGATTTAAATATACCAAGTGATGGCAGCCATGCAAATTGTACCCGGTGTATTCGTGTTTCATTTTAATTGACAAAAATATGAAAGAGCTACAGTTCTCGGTTAAAGGAAAAAAAATAAGACAAAAATAGTGTGAGGCTTAGAGGAGGCAGGGAAACTGCAACCAAAAAGAGGCACATTGCACTACACCGCAAAGAACCAATTATTATTTCCTATTTTAGAAGGGAAACGGTCACTATTCATAGGCTACAATGCGCCAGTGATATGACGAATCAACAGATTTCACATTAAAATTGCTCAAAGTCCGGTATGTTATTTATACCTGGTATATGGAAATGCTTTGCATGTTCTAAATCAATGTAAAAAATATGATCCTAAAAGAAAATGTGGGATTACGCCAGGGCTATTCATCGTGTTGATGCGAGCCAACTTGCTAACAATATAATGCAAACAAATACATAAAGAAAGTCCTATAATTTGTTCAAAAAAGTGTTAAACTTTTTATTTAACTGAATGATCTAGAGCTTTCATAAGTTGTGTTGACTGATAGTCAATTTGACATGCATTGGATTTCTGAGCTAAAATCTACAATTGTAATTGCAGCCGCAATAAACTTTGAATAAGGCTTATAGCTCTGTGCTACATACCTGCCGAAAGCTGACGCCGTCGTTTCTTCGCCGTATTCTTACTTGGCCAGATAAGCATTTTAGACAATACTTAATAACCATTTAAGAAAAACATATATTCTATATTGGAACTAGAAGTTTTCCTCTTTATTGTGTAGAAGGAGGAAAAAGGTAGAGATTGTGAATCTGTTGAGGGACGCTTGTGGAGTCTCTTGGGGAATTAATTCATACACTGCGATGAATCTAGCAAACGCACCGCTGGGATTAAGGATTGACTTCTCTTCGCGTAATTTTTCGATTAACAAAAATACTACTGGGTGGTAGTCTCTGCTGTTGCTCAGTGTGATAATATAGCATAAGGACTTTTTTCTATAACGTGTAGTAAGTCCGTATTATCAGAATTCGGAAATATGCCAGCTAAAATACGTAGACATTTGACCCTAGACGTCAACTTCTAACTCTGTGCCGCCGTAGGCAGAAACGTCGCAGACTGATAATGTGATATATATATATATATATATATATATATATTTATATAATTGTTTTTTAAAAGGCCCAACATCTTGACAGCAAGGTTACTACTGGTCTCAGGTTTTTTCAAAAGCCTCTGCAGGTACTTGGCTCAACGTTTGAAAACCTGTCGCCTCAACTATCGATACAAGATATATATTTAAAAAGAAACACCAAGAGTGTGAACTACGAACTACGAATGAAGTCCTCTTGGGAAAAATGTTAGTAGATAACGCACAAATATACTTCACAGACGAGTCAATAGATGGATCTTTGGGAAGTTGCAGGCGTATTTTGAGTCAACGACTTCATGAAGACCAGCGAGCATCATACATAGGGTAATAAACACCATGCGAAGATCCTGCTTAACTTCTTAGATAACTAAAACTACTTGCTAATATATATATATATATATATATATATATATATATATATATATATATATATATATATATATATATATATATATATATATATATATATGGCAGCAAAAAGAGTCTCTTTTGCATATGAGGGATAGCAACCATTAAACTGTTATCTGTAATTGAGTGCCAACATCTTATGCAAATGGGATTCTGATTTCGCTGCGAGATTAAATAAGTAAAATAGCTGATTGACTACAAAGCTAACTACTATGAGTTCGCAACGAAACGGCGACAACACAATTAACGTATTACTCAAAAAGCTTTTTTAACGCCCCACAGCATTTCCTCATAAGAGCCTCAGTATGACCTCTTAAGAACCGATTCCACAATTCTTCACAAGGTTTTTTTTTAATAGGAAGACGTTTCTTATTGCATGCATTGTTTAAAAGGCCAATGAAAAGTATCACATCTAAGCATACATTTTCAACGTGCGAACGTGTTCCTATAATTAAGGCTACGGACAATTGCTGAACGGGTGTATATGTAGTATATGTATGTATATATATATATATATATATATATATATATATATATATATATATATATATATATATATATATACAGAGTGTTATACATTTTCTGAAAATCGATAAAAATAATTGTAGAGCTCGTTAAAGCACATATTTCTTCCAATAGAACATGGTCTCTAAGAAGTCTTATTTTGAAGTAAGAGTTAAATTACTACAATTTGTGATACTGGTGTTTTTGCCCGACATAGGAGCATGAAATATGCTGTTGCAGGACAACTAAAAAAATTCTGCTTCTTTCGAAGAACATATAACGCTGAGCAGAAAATGCGATATAGTCGTTTAGAAGAGAATTTACAAAAATGAAGTTATTTCTCAGCTTTCACACCCAATATCTCCAAATCATCACCCTACGACCATTCACAGCGCTCAAAGCTAACTGATTCAGACAAATGCGTTTTTCATGGCGATTATTTTTGTAGCAAATGCATACGAGCTTATGCTTGAGGCAGCCCCTCATTGTGCCCAGTATTGCTGCCGCATTGCCGTGCTGAACGCCAGAGATAGCCGCTGAAGTGGAAGATGGAACACTGGCCTCCAGGTTCGAAGGAGCGAGCGTGTCGGTGATCGTCGCATCCGAAACCAGTGCCTTTCCCTTTTCAAAGTGGATAAGGATGAGACCGTTCGGTCCTTTCCGTCGTTTCTCAGGAGACCGGTTGACTCTCGGATGCAAGGCGTAAGAGCTGACCTGAAGATCCGGGCTGTAATCTCATTAATCTCGCTGTGACGGTTTTGGCGCCCTTCGCTTCTACTGCAGGATAGCCGTTGTATGTCATATTATCCACAATAACTGTAGACACAATCGTCGATTCTATAAATATGAAATATGATAATCGTGCTATATTGCTGAGCATACTATTTGGCGGTTACCTCGTTATGCTTGTTTTCAGTTGTCTAACCAGAAAGCGAACACTTGCAGGTAATTTTGACAAATTGCATGTTTTTTATTTCTCTAGATATTTAATATTGTTCGATAATTGTAGTATTAGAAAACAGCTTGTCTAATGCCAAAGTAACTATAATCAAGTTTTGATTATTACCTAGATTTTTTTAAAGACAACTAAAACCTTACGAGCTGTTGTTTGGGGATTTTGTATTATGTTTATCGTACCAATGTTCTACAAAACGCAATATCAGTGTGTTATCAGTACGCTCGTAAGAGATATCCGTGTTAGTTGAGCGGACTCGTTGGTTCCCTTCTCGTTTAATAATTGGTACCCATTTGCCATTAATTAGGTAGCCTTATTTAGTGAAGGCATTTGTTAAATACAATAATCTAAATCATGCTATAATGTTTACGTTTGCTTTTAGATGTACTTTTACTTAAAATCCCAACCTGACCTACTTTCTGTCCTTTTAGATAATACAGTCTACGGAACCTTATGTTGCCTGAATATTATGAGATCCTCTACGGGGCTGTGCTTAGGATATGCGTATTTCTACGAAGCAGCTTTTAAAAATGGGTCACCCGTTCGGTTTCGTTAATTAAAGGGTTTGTGCGTCCCTTTCTGTTAAATATACACAGAGTTTCTGTACGATTCTGATTTTTCCTGTAGCTCCGTCGCGACCGCTTTCTCAATCATCGCCGTTCTTTCACTGCGTAGAGTCATTAGGCAAATGAATTGCTCAGTTCTGTGAGGAGCCCGTCGTCACCCGGCTTTTAAATTTGACGCGACGGCACCGCACCGACCTTCCATGTTACGGAGTCTGCCGAGTTGCCTTCCCGTGCTATGAAGAGCCGGTAAGAACTTTTCCTCAGAATGCTGGTTTTAAGATGACGTTCTTGTTACTGTACGTAGCATCTGGTCGTTCTTCCGACAAGAGGCCCTTCAGGTCACCTGCAGTTTTTGAGCGTGTGCCCAAGTCGTTTATAACTTCTACCTGTCGAGTGTTTCTTCGGTCAGTTTGTTTCTTTGCACATTGCTTCTGTTCATCGACACGTCTTGCTCTCTCTCTGGTCATATTACGTTCTCCGATTATCGCTTGCTAGGAACTTTAGTCGTTCCATTAAATTCTTCATTACACTTTGAAAATTCTCAGTGTTTGAAGTAACGTCTTCTCGATCAGCGTCATCAGTTTGGCCAATTGTCTTCAAAGCAGATCTTCCTTCTCTGTCTTTTTTTTTAGTTCTAAGCCGGGGTCAGCATACTCCACCACTTCTGGCTGAACGCGCTTCTGTTCCTTGTTCGGCTAAACATCCTGGTCCTTGTTCGGTTAAACATCCTGGTCTTTGTCCGGCTAAGCGCCCTGCCCTTTGTCCGGTTTCTTGCGCGGAGGAGTACGGCCTAAAAACGTGTCGCTAGGCTGCGCGAAGCGTCTTAAATTAGAATAAAGCTAAACATAAAATACACTCCCAGACTTTTAACCCGGGAATCTTTTTCTTATAGGCTGGGGTGCTAATTGCTCAGCTGTGGCCCCGTTTTCCTGAATACGACCGTGACAATACTGTCGGCACAAGGCTAACGAGATGATTTTGACAATCGTTTCAATGGTGACAATGATAGCGACGACGACAACGGGAACGATGTGGATGATGATGGCACGTGTCAGGTGCGCTAGCAACGAAGCTGCCACCGCCAGCTGCAGGAGTGATGCGGTTTGCAGAGGCGATGAGAACCCTCCACTACGCAGACAACAGCTCTAGGACAACACCAGCACTGCCTCTACCGCACAGCCGCATTTTTCGTAGCTGAGCAAATCTCGGAAGGTCTTACGGTTAAAGCACATATAAGTAAGTACTGGGGTTCCAGCGACAGATGACTAGAGAAGCACCAGACCTTGGGTTGTTCGATGGACTAACAGCAGATACGTGGCTGACAACGACTCTGTACTTAGATCTGTAATACAATCTAAAACCAAAATTACTATAAGTCTGTCCGTACGGTGTCTTGTTAGATAGCGACAATCAAATATATGTTATTCAATTAATTGTAATTTATAAAATTGACTTTACTTGGGCCCACGAGAACAGGTTATACAGGACTGTGCTTTACTTGTTTGGCTCCGGCATGCTCGCAAAAATACTAACTGTTCGGCTAAACAAAAATAATAACAAACATGTTGCTGGGAAACTCCTGGATAAAACATATATTTGCATATATCATAGCAGCAAACACTGCGGAAGAAGTTTATCTCCGTATCCCCGACGTCGTGCCATATGTATTAATTTACGTATTTTCCTTTTCACTTTCGTCTTGCATGTTTTGTCAAAAATATATCGTTCCCAGACTTAAGGACCCTTCTGAAAAGTGTGAGTAATCATTATAAAAAAAAACAGTTATAAAAATCCAGCAATTGTGTGGATGTTATTGTTTTACAAAACTTTATTTTTTAAACATACTTTTATTTTAAATGAGTGGGTACACAAGAAGCAAGTTGTCCTTTCATCAACCCATTATACGTCGTATCGGGATCAAACCCAACTCATGACATCCGAGCGGCATCTCCACCACATTATCTCGCCGACTTAGAAGAGCAATAATTGTATGATGTTTTGTTTATCACATAACGTTGCTTAACAGCAAAAAAGCTAGACATTATTTAGTAATCTTCAGAGCATCATATAAATATGCAATGCATATTAGATTCATAACATAGTACTAAACTCCTTTCTAGTTTAAAAAAATATATATGTCAAACTTGATGATTGCACGGTCGTTATACGTTTGATACACGTGTAGAATATATCGATACATATACGTATAGTACAAGTGAAATACGAGCGTAAAATAAAAGTTCACAAGTGTGGCGCTGTAGACTGCAAAGAGTCAGTCATTCTTTTCTTATGGTAAGCTGCCAGAGTGGAGCGCCTATGTGACGCGCAAAACCCTTAGCCGTCTTGTGCATCTTCGACTGTCAAGTAGGACTCCCACGAAAAGTCTAACGACGCAGTAGCTCGTATGTGAAATGATAACACGACTTCCGAAGTATATCTACACGCATGTCGCACATACAATACAAAAACACAGATTAGGAATCTCTGATGCAAACCACGATTCTTTAGTGTTAAGTGGCGTCGTCTCTGCTAATTGCTGAGGAATCATAAGGAATACACGTTTCACCAAAACGGCAGCTTTCAACGAGTACATGTCTGAATGAGAGTATCAGAGGTAGACACTCACCCGCTCTTTTATAAAACCCAGGCAATGACGTGTAGTCTGTAATGATGCGAATAGACATCTGATTTGCTGTACATGGCTTGCACATGAAGATTTGTATTCAAGAGACGTTTCATGAAATTTCCTCGTAATTGCTTGTGTAAACTCTGTGGGCGACAGTGAGATTTACAAGTATATAACGCCCAACAATGCGATAGAGCAGTTCCGTTGACTCGACTTTTGGAACCGTGATGAATAAACGTATGTGCGAATGTGTGTTTTCTCTGTGCACGCACTATTGTAAACCAACTCTTGTTTATAATAACGATAAAGTACTTTTTTAGAACTCAAACCTACCGTTGTACTCTAGTCTAGTTGAGTTAGCAAGGTTACATCTGTTCTATATACGGACATAGGTATACCAGTTTGAAACTAGACCTCAATTATTTTTAAATTTACTTTTGTATTCCTAAACAACAGCAGTGAGACGTCTTCAATGTGAGCAAATATAAGTTCTGACATTGGACGAAAATCTCTTAGCGCGAGCCGCCTTTTTCCTGGATACGTAAAGCCATTCTTTAAGGTTTGTCGGGAGATGGTGTTAGCTGGTCGAAGATTATAATGATTGTATAGCAAAAGAGAGAGATACTTACACTCCCGCCGCCCGCGAAGGTTACGCACGGACATAATGCGGGAGTGCCCGCCAGCCCGAATAGACAGACCAGCGGATCCCCCACCCTCCCCCCTATCGAGGTTTGGAATGGAGGTACCACACTACTCTGCCCTACCAATTAGACGCGATCACCTCGCGATTCCGCGTTACACCCCAGAATATACACTACCCCTCCGAAGGGTGCCTCGACCACTCCAAGGCAGGGGTCCCCACCGCTGCGAAGGGCAGCAGCGGGGCCAGATGGTCCTCTCGACAGGCGGTCTGTGTTCATGTAGCTAACTCGCTCTTATTGTGCCTATTGTAGCCATGGCAGCAGGCGTCCCGGACGGTACTCCCAGGTTGCTAAAGCCCGGGGCATTAACCGTCCGGCCCGGGTTCCATGTGCAGCACACTTCCCCCGTATATAATAGTAGCCTTAACAGCCCTCGAATGGGCCACGACAAAATGACAATATGAATTCGTTGCCACTCAATCGATATCGTATGCCTTGCCTCCCATGCCAACAAAAGTGACCTCGGGAAAGTTACTATTGGGAGTTTACACCGTCTGACTATGTTTCAAGTGGGCGCGTGAAGGTCCCCGCAGCACGCGGAAGTCGCGCGCCAGCAGACCACGCCGGAAAGAGAGTCATAGTTACTCCCGCAATGTGGCTGATTCAAACAACAAGTTTTGCATGATAAAGGGCCTCCCAATATGGCGACCGACAAGCAAATTAAGTTAGCAATTTTTGCTGAGATGATTGACGCTCGAACAAGGAAGTATGTACGAGTATATATATATGTATATACTCATTTTGCCTTTGGTCGGCTTTCAGCTACCTTCAGCATGTTCACGTTGGACTTCAATACACTAAGTGAGAAGAGTCACAAGTTTAGATATAGTTTGCCAACTACAGCTGGCGTTCGTTTGGTAGAACTTGCTTGTCCGAGCGTGGATCATCTCAGCGAAATTTGCTAACTTTATTTGCTTATACTTAGTTTGCGTGTCGGTCGCCACGCTGGGAGGCCCATTATCATGCAAAACTTGTTGTTTTGTTGTTTAAATCAGCCGCAGAGGTTTATCGTTCATAGCTGGCCCGTAGCCCAATGCGGGAGCGGCCAATGTGTGAGTTAATCCGGCGGCGACCTACCGAAAAAGGCTTTCCAAAACTGCAGCAGCTTTTCGAACGTGACCGCTGTCAACTGTCCTGTGTGTCCGCTCGATCAAATGGCGACGGCGTGGGACGGGAGATTAACCAACCATCAGATCTTCAAGGTCAGCCAAAGCAGCCAGAACCTTGTTGTCGCAGGGACGAGAACAAGTACGACAAGCCCAAAGGGCAGGCGGGTATAGGAATAGGGCCAGCACGATTAACTGGTTGACGAGCAGGAGAGGAACAATTTTCACTCTGGCGTTTCACATCGTCACTTTCCTACTTTTTGCTTTGTAGAAAGTCGAAAGTTTCTTTATCCACTTTCCAGTTCTGAATAGGCCGCACCTAAAGTAACATCAACACCGACAGTTCCGGTTAAGAATAGGACCGTATCCTACACGTGCCGTCGTGCGTGACGAGGCTGCTAGCTTCAAGAAAAGGAAGAAGACACGCTGAAAAATGAGAAAACGTAAAATACAATGAGGAAGGGGTAAAGCGGAAACTAAACTAGGCGGCCCTTCGATTTAGCGTTTTATAGCGCAATCATTAAACTGGATACAGGGTTTTATACGAAAGAATCGCACTCGCTGACGAGACAGACAAACACGGTGCAATAAGCAGATCGTTTTTGTTTAACGGCAAAAGGTTAGTGTAGATGCGAAGAAAAGCATCAATGTGTTTAGGTATATTGTTCGTGTGCGCGAAGACGTATTTTGATGTCTTAACAACAGAAGAACATTTTATAGATATATATCAAGCACGTATTACTAATTGACAACAATTAGTGCTGGGGGTGGATCGGGAGGATCCAAGGTAATGGGCGTGCTTAGTGTCTGTATAGGACGGCTGGTTGTCTTGCAATTGCACATTTTGTACTCCTATGTCGGGCAATAAATGGAAAATATGTTTGCAAGCTCTACAATTTTCTATGACAATCTTCAAAAAATTCCAGACGCCGTGTATATATATATATATATATGTATATATATGGGGTACCTAAAACGATTTCCAGAGCAATATAGCGAATTGTAGAGCTCATTAAAGCAAATATTTTTTTCCAATGGAACATGGTCTCTGAGAGGTCTTGTTTCAAAGTGAGAGTGAAATTACTAAAATCTGCGGCACTGGTGTTGTTGCCCGACATAGAAGCACAGAATATGCGTTAGAGAGACAACTGAATTTCTACGCACGAACACACGACGCCGGCTTGAAGATGCGACATAATTGTCTAAAAAATAATTTGTAAAAAAATGAGTTATATTTTTTATAATATCTCAAAATGATCACCCTAAAACTATACAGCGCTTAAAACGAACACATTTAGCCAATGCGCAGTTCATGACGATCATTTGAAATCAAATCTATGGCGATCCTGTCCGTGGATGCGTAGCACTTAAGGTTTTCCAGAGAGTATGTCGAGATTGAGTGCATGCATTAATGACCCACTCTATCAGATAAAGCACTCGTCATAGCTCTAGGAGCACACAAAACTATTTATTATCGTACAGAAGCTGCTCGAAGGTGCATCCCGAACCACCATACGCCTCTGGAGACGCCTGCTGAGATTTCGCTAGACGTTTTAAAATATACGAGGCAATGCTCAAGCGGTCTCAGCAGCGAAGATTATTCTGATGGTCACATTTTCACAAAAGAATCGAGAGCCTTTACGTAACCCAAAAAACAATTGAGACTTGTTAACTCGGACGATTGCAGTGGCCAAGCGATCGGCCCGCCCCGGCCAATGCATTGATTCTCGAAGGTCAGTTGAGGTAGTTGAGGTAATCCCGTACCGCAGGATTGGAGTACAATGGCGCTCCGCTGTGCTGTAACCGCATGTTTTCGCGACACCTTCTAAAACGCCTTCCCATAGTCCTGGTAGTGTTTTAATCAGAAATTGTTTTGTTTTATTAACACCCAAACTGGGTAAATGTGTTTATGTTACATCAAAATGTTTCGAGACGCCAACAATCTAGCGTTTTGCTAGCTCTGCTATAGACCTAACCGCCGAGCATACCGCGGCGTGGTATCGATCACATTTGCTCCAGCATTGTTTGCATTGACATTCATCCTGTGGTTCATGAAAACCATCTACGTTGCACAGAACGTGATGAAATCCGTGAGCTGCAAAGGCCGTCGTTAGATGTCGATTTTTTACCCCGCTACCCCGCCATTCAGTGCTCGTCATTGCTGCTGTTCCATAAATACCTATGTCCACCTCATTAATTTTGGTTTCCCACGTTTTCTTCAGATTAAATCGTTGTTGTAGTTCTTCCGTCAGCAGCGGGCCACCCTCCAAGACGTGAACAATTTTATTCCTGCATGTATTCGAAAGCGCAAAAACCCTCTTTAAAAAGAAAAACCTCACCCTAACAATTAACTAGTCTTTTTTCGCGTGTATGACCTTCTTTTGTATTGTATGTGGCTTTTTGCTGGCATGTTTGTAGTGAGGCCTGGATGATCTTACGAATTGCTTCTGGGTTCTCTTCATGACCTAATAAATCGACCACTTCATTTTCCGCACTGCATTCAAAAATTTCTTGCTGTTTATAGATTTGGATTGTGTTCTGTTTTTCTGTTGTTTAAATGTGGTTGATGTTCTGTCTAGCGTTAGCAGAATAGCACGGTGATCAGACCCACCTCTGATACTTTGTAACTCGATATGAGCAACATCGATTGATTTCGTTTTTGTCAGTATATGATCGATTGTAGTGGCGCTATCTGCCGTAACTCTTGTGTGGTCTGTTTTTGTAGTATAAAACCTTCCTCTGACAGGGTGTCCATGTACGCCGTGCTGATTTCTGATAATTTGCTAACATCACTGTTTAAATCTGTAAGAATTATAGTGTTTTTTTTGTGAATTGTCTGATTTGCACATCTTTTGTAGTTCTTGAATGAACAGTTCTGGTGATGAAAAGTTTTTGTTGGGTGACCTGTATAAGCCTATTAGTAGTAATGTTTTGCCTGTTATTGTTATTTTCACTGAGCATATGTCCGCGTTTTGCATTTCTGCTGCTACCTGTGTCGTATCGTTTTTGTTGTTTATAAATAATGCGACTCCTCCTGCTCTGCTTTTGCTCTCAGGTGAAAAAAACTCTTGTAACCATCTATATGTATGCTATTAAGGTAGTCCTCTCTCCCTCAGGTCTCCGTGAGGACCAGCGCATCGTGTGCTGTTTTCGTTGACAACATTCCCAGGAGGAGGTCAAGATTCGCTGAAATACTTCTAATATTTAATAAATAAACCCTAAATATTTCACTGGCTTCCTTATTTATACCTACACTATTATTAAATAAATATTGTTGACATGTAACGTTTTCTTCCATACATGTGCTATCATCCCCGAATTTTTATCCCGTTTTTTTCTAAATCATATGTGTAATCTCGTAATGCAGCCAGTGATTTAATCTGCGTCTCCTCTCCAGACTCATGTTTAATATAGACAGAGCGGTTGTGTATGTTTGTTCTGGTGTGTATATTATATTTGCTCTTAAGTTTATTGCATGCCACTTTTAGTTCGTATAGTTGCGGGGCGATGTTAGAGCTGGCTGTAATGGTGTTTTGAGCTGTTTCGCTGCTACTGCTGCCGCCGATGGATTCATTGTTGTTGCTTAAGGTTCCTGGTGCGGTTTGGTAGACCCCGCTGACGGTTAGTGGTCTGGCCCTGTCTCCAATACGGTTTATGAATTTGCAGGCATTTTCTTCAGTGTCGAGGGTGGCCACTATGGCGCTGTTGGCTTTTACGTAGCTTTTTCTCTTCGCCTTCACTAATGAAATGTTGTCAACACCAGCAACACTGATCAGCTGTTTGATTAGGCTAGCAGTCGTGGCGGACGACTCCGTGGCGGGACCAGGGATGTTGTGTATAACAACATCCCGCAGTAACTGTGACTGTTCGAGCTTTAATAGCCGCTGGCTGTCAGCGCCATCCATTGCTTGGCTGCTTTCCACTTTGTCAAGCCGCTCTGTTAGCTTCTGCAGGTCTTCTTAAATGGTGTCAATTTGTTTTACTTTAGCAGTCATTTCTGCCATTTTTGTTATAATTGCTGCAATATCATCGAGCATCTTGGGAACAGCTGCAACGGCATTTTTTATCTCTGACAGTTGATTGTGGACGGATGTTAGTGCCGCAGTGGTGGATTTTTGAGATGGTGATTGTGCGGTGCCCTCACATACTTCGCAGAGCCACTTGCCCCGTGTTTTGCTCTCTGTAGGCAGGCCCCAGCACGTTGGGTGTACAGTGGTCTTACATACCTGGAAAACCATGAGCATAATGTCGATGGAGCTTTTCTCGCAGCACAACTCGCACTTAAGCGCCATTTTTGTAGGCGATTTGTGTCACTTAAGGTGTCAAGAAACCTTTTTCAATTTTTGGGGGGCCGGTGTGGTAGCGACCTACTCCAACATGTGTGGGTGGATAAATGAATTTAATATTCTACGTCGTTCCCTCTGGTGAATGTTCGCTGAACACAGACACGGAAGATGCGTACAATACTTCCCCCTAGCTTCCACTAGAATAATAATAATAATAATAATAATAATAATAATAATAATAATAATAATAATAATAATAATAATAATAATAATAATAATAATATTAAATTTTTCGGTAATTGTGGGACCTAAACGTGTACCCGCCTAGGCTCACCCCCACTCCTCAATCCATAAAGCTGATGACAGCGGCGGCGTTTCCCCTACACACTGCGAGAGTTGCTGACGCAGAAACTCACCCTCGCTCTGATTACCCGTGTTAGCACTAATTTTGATACCTAGGTCTTTGAGGAAGATACTTGTGTTTTTGCTGATTGGGCTCATCGTTTCCATGGCGATGGGTACGAAGTGATATCTTTTCTCTAGGTCAGAGTTATTGCGTTTTTTGCGATCTCAGCATGTTCAGCAACCCACCCTGACCGGGTAGCACTGTGCATTAAGTATGTTAACTCAGCTTCTAAATCACTTCCAAATATGCGGCGCTCTCCTCGCTGGTACGACAGTGAATGCTTTTCGCTGAGGCAAATTCTACTTAGAGCCCTCCACCAATCGTCATATGACCCAGCTGCGGCGGCTATTTACTCAATCACACGACAACATTATCGGAAGCTTCAAGACCTCAAGAGGCGGTCATTTGCTGACCATCAAGAACGCCTCCTCATACTAAAAGCACAACAAGAACCCCACCTCATTATACGACAGCCTCACAACTTTACGAGCTGTCCAATCCCATCTGAAAAACTCTTGGGCCACTTTCAAGCAGCTTTCACCGACGCGGATACGGTACCTCTCGAGATTCCTATTTCGTACGAGCTCGAAACTCCCGAGAGATTTTTCTCTGAGGCTCTTGATGAACCGTTTAGTCTAGACGAAGTCAATGTTGCTCTCGCTCGTATACGAAATAACAAGGCATTCGGGCCAGATCTTGTAAGGAATGAACACCTTCGGCAGAGACATCTCCTCGTGCCTATATGGCAGTCCCTTTTTAACAGATGCCTCTCTGAGGGCGCTCTGCCAGCCAAGTGGTATGAATGCCTTCTTAAAGTAATTCCAAAAGGAAAAGGAGATCCTTCGGACCCTGCTGCATGGCGGCCGATATCAAAAAGAAGTTGTGTCTACAAACTACTCTCAAGCATACTGACAAGACGTCTCACGGATTTTCTGACAGCACTGGGGTTTCTTCCAGATGAGCAGCATGGCTTCAGGACCGGGCGTTCCACTATCTCAGCCTGCGAAGTACTTCTCGAGCAGATCACAATCTCATTAAACCGGAAAAAACTCCCGTTGTTTGCGGTTTTTATTGATTTAAAATCAGCCTTCGACATCGCACCCCGTAACATTGTCTTAAAGAAGTTGGGACAGGCCGGAGTCGGACCGCGAATGCTCACTCTACTCTGCGCACTTCTGAGGGCTAACCAAATTATCCTCGATGATGGTGTGTGCGAGCATAACACGTTTGACCAGACGACTGGGTATCCGCAAGGCGACAATCTCAGCCCATTGCTATTTATAACGTTACTCAGTGATCTGCCACGCATCATGAAAGAGCGGCACTCAACGGTCATGATCCTGCTCTACGCAGATGATCTGGTAATATTCAGCAGAATCCGTACTGACCTGCAGGCTGCTCTTTGCACACTGGATGAATATTTCTCGCAGAATGGCCTCATAGTAAACGTGTCAAAAACCAAGGCTGTTAAGTTTCGGCGTGGCGGGCAACGAGCCCGCGCAGATAAACTGCGATTTCACGGTGAGCAAGTGCAGTTTGTAGAGACCTTTTGCTATCTCGGGGTAATTTTCTCGTCTCGAGGTACAACTTTTTCACAGCATGTAACTGAGCGTTGTAGAAAAGCACTTATCGCGGCAGCGGGTATCAGAAACCCAACACAGTTGTCAGTCCAGACGGCCATGACATTATTTACGCTCAAAGTGGCATCCGTAGCTGCTTACGGAATTCAAGTGACATGGAAACATCTTAGCACTTCGCAGTTATGGCAGATGGATAGGGTGAAGCCAGCCTTCTTGAAGCGAGTGCTTGGCCTTCCGTCAAATTCGCGCAACAGATTAGTGTACATGCTCGCGTGTTCAGTATCATTTATTGATGAACTCGTAGACCGCTTTAATTTGCCGCAGACAGTCGCTCTGGAAACGTTTCGGCATGAGTATTCTTAAAAAGTGTCTCTAATTCCCAGAGAGTTTTATCTATCACCAGCTATGACTAACCAGGCCTGGAAGGACGCTCTCCGGCCATGTCGTCACCTCACTACTCGCTACAGTGTTCACGGATTTCATCATCTACTATGCCGGTCTGCTGGGTTTCATGAACCCAAGGAGGACTGCAGATGCCGTCGTTGTGGCGGACCATGTCCCCTCTACCACCTACCTGATTGTACGGAATCCGTGTCGCTTTCTCAGCTTGAGCGAGAATGCTCATAACTCATTTTACCATGTTTGTTATATATACTATGTTCGTATTTACATACCCAAACAGGGTGCATTTTAAATAAATAAATAAATTAAGTATGACGGAGCCACTGTACATGATACCGTGGCATCCCATACCAGGCATTTGCCCTTAGACCATGGCGGAATGGTGACGCCGTCGGGTCGTTTGTCGTCTTCGAAGCCCAACCTGGACTCTAGGGTGCTTGGTATGCCGGCTCTACAAAGAGCCTTCTTTAGGACTGCGTTGATTTCCGCGTGTCTGAGAGTCCTTCCAGGGCTCTTAGAGCAGCTTAAAGGGTGCAGTCCGTTCTTATCCACTGTTTTTCGACACGCCCAGCACTCGTATGTCTCACATATGGAAGCGCCTATTCTTAGGGCGGCCACCATGCGGAAGGAGGTGTTTTCCAGCATAGTGCCCAGCTGCGGTGAAGGAAGTTACTGCTGAAGGTCTCACGGGCGGCTATATTATAAATACCGCTCTCTCTGTCGGAGATTGGGTGTCATCTAAGATCTTGCGAGCGGTCGTTTGGCACTTGTAGCCGTCAAGTATATGCTGCGTAGGGTGTTGTTTCCAGGGGTAGGGCCTATCGATAGTCTAGCTGCCAGCTTAGCTTCGTCCCTCGTTGCGCGGAGAACAGAACGAACATGCGGTTTTAACAACGTCTCTGCGAGCTCTGAGAACTCTATGAGAGAAGCAGCGTAGCACAATGAAGCAAGCTCTGCTACGGACCTTAGTCCCAACCCTTCTTCGCTGAGAGGAAGTGTGGCCCTTTTCCAGGATCTGTCAGTAAGGGCTACGTTTAGAACTTCACTCAGTGTCTCCTTTGCCACCTCGGTAAATGCTTGCAAATTATCACAGTTTTGTCCTGTGCATACAACATAGTTTAATCTAGGTGACCCTAGGCTGTATCTCCATAGGCATAGTGTAGCCTGTGAGTGCATCGCCAACAGCCGAGTTTTTATAGACCGAAGGGCGTCTCTCTTATCTAGGATTGTGCTAGAGATCTTCCGAGAGCCAACGGGCGCTCCTAAGACTTCTATGTCAGGCAACTCGATTGTCTTTGTACCGGGCAGGACGTCTGCAATGATTTTGCATGCCTCCTCCTGTTCGTGGGAGGTTCCACCTACAGTTATAAGCTCGCATTTAAAGGCGTTGAGAGTTAAGCCTCCCTCCTGTGCAAACTGTAGCACTTCGCGTATGTCGGAGGCCACTACGCGCGCCGGACCGCCTAGTATACTATCGTCCAGGTACCACACGTTTAGTGGACTTTTCATACGGGACACTAAACCTGAGATTCCTAAACTAAATAAGGCGGGTCTAATCGGGTCTCCCCGTTGTACTCCGTTGTCTGAGAGAAGAGGCTCACTCTCTCCCCAGGACAGCGGTGATGGCGTGCCGTAGCTCTGCCACGCTAAGCGGAACTTTTGCTTTAACTTCACTAAGGATGACATCGCGCCGAATGATGTTGAAGGCGTTTTGAAAATCTAGTTTTACCAGAACCCGTGGGGGCCCCTCTGCCTCCGTGAAAGCCCGAGTTGCGTGTGCTGCAGCTTCGGCTCCGACTTTTACCGAAACGCCAACCTGAATAATAATAATAATCTTAGAATCTAAAAATAAAAAATCATAAATCAAAAATTAAAGGAGATTATATATATATATATATATATATATATATATATATATATATATATATATATATATATATATATATGTGCAATAAAATCGAATGATGATGATAATAATAATAATAATAATAATAATAATAATAATAATAATCATTAATAATAATGATAATAATAATAATTCTCACAGGGAATCGGCGCGAAGGCGAGTTTCTACGGCAACTGCTGTCGCTTGCTGTGTGCTGAGGAAACGCCGGCTGTATTGTCGGTTCCATGGAATAATATTTAGGAGTTAGAAGAAGACAAGGAGTACACGTTCACACCTCACAATTGTAACATTTAAACAATATTAATAAATAATAAAAAAAAAAAAAAAAATAATAATAATAATAATAATAATAATAATAATAATAATAATAATAATAATAATAACAATAACAATAATAATAATAATAATAATAATAATAATAATAATAATAATAATAATAATAATAATAATAGGAGCCGTTTGGCTGGCCATTTTTTGCGCGACCACCTAGGCTGCGCTGTCTCTGGCCACCACCGCACACCTTGGCATCTAGCCTGCGCCACGATTGTTGCCACGTGTAAACAAAGATGATCTGTACGTTTATTAATAGAACGGACACGAATAGCCCTGTGCACTAAAGGAGATTACGACTCTTGGGCACGTTTAGGGCACTCTAGAACAATTCTGGGCCTATGATGCACAGCACTCGAAACTCGGCTGCACAGGCAATAACTGTGGTAGAAACCACTGTAGATAAGACGCTCAAACTTTTTAAATGCCGCTAAATTGGAAGAGCGAATTGATAGCACGTCCGCTCTCGACGAATTAAACGCGAGGTGTATATATATTGTATATATATATACTATATAAACGCAAGTTTCACTAAAGTAGTGCTCGAAATCAATTAGCTTAAACTAGTTTGGCAAAAAGCAAGGACTAGTAACGAAGCTTACCTGCTAAGAAGTCGTTATATATATATATATATATGAAAGGTAGGAGGGCGTGGCATTATTACACCTGACATCATTATTATTTGTCACACCCGAACTTCGACTAAATGAAACATGCTGACCTGTGTTTTATAGCTGCTAGTCTAAACAAAGTTAGGCAGCTAATTTGCCAGGGTGGGGCTCTTCCTATGTGAACCAGGCACACATGCTCCGTTTACTTTACCAGTGTGAGCCAAGACAGGAACGCATCGTCCAATTAGCAAATCGTTAGCGTAGAGCAATGCACTGCGCATCATTAACCGTGTTACGTCATATGGCATGTCACGTGTGCGTTATGTTTGTGAAAGAAACACTTATCTCAGCGGAGAGCCGTTTTCAGAGAGCAGTTACCTATCACCATCTGGTGTGTTTGTCCAATGAATTTCACGAAAATAACTCTTAATGCACTTCTCGGCTCTGCTCGCCGAATTGCGCTAAGTACCAGTCAGTCCCCTGTCTGGCGCTTTGGAGAAGGTTATTGCACATTCTCCCCCGCTGGGACGGTCGGGAACAGAAACCAATTGTCCTTCATGTTGTATTGTCATATGATACACACACAACCTTGACGAATATACTATGTTTGAGTGTAATAAATAATTAGTGATACATTACGATCCGTGGGTTTTTTGGCGCACGTGCTTTAAGTTTTACATGGTAACAAAAACATTCGCCTAGACCTAATGCTTCCGTCTTCAAATGATGGCTTTACCGTAGACATGTTTTTGGAATCCTACTATATTTATTACGCAGATATGCGCTAAATACCACGCAGCGAGCTGCCAGACGCATCGGCGGTCTTTGCACTTTCTCGCCCGGTGGAACGGTCGCTGAATTGTTCAAATTGTATATAATGACGACTGTATTGTAATTATGTACCATCTTGAAGTGAAAAGTTATTGCGAAGTAAACAATATGTATATATTATATTTATTACGGCTGTTGCTGCTATTTTTGTTGTGGTATTACCATAGAAGTAGCAGTACCTGGTGTCGTTTCTACTTTATTACTACTTTTAAATATTCTGTGTTAAGATTTACTGGCAAAAATGTATAACATATCTATCACAAGGGACAAAGTCTCTTGCGTCCAAACTTGCACTTCCAATAGCGTAGTACAAGAAATTTTAGATACAGCTTCCCGCTGTAAAGACATGTCCTATTGCTTAAACGGCATATAATCTGTCAACATTCGTTTGATATATTGCTGTTATTGTATAGTTGATGCAATCATTTATAAGGTTTCCAATGCATCTATAAAAGCAGTGTTAATAAGATTCGTAAGTATTAAACAAAGATGGTCAGGCAGAAATGCATGCTCCTGGGCACGTAGAACGATTGGAATGAATTTATTGCTGTCTCAACATCTTTAGCCATCGTACTTTCAATAAAGTTTCTGACGAGAACTCTTCGCTGTCTTGTGGCATATGCATACACCTTCGACGGTTTCGTATAATCGTGTCTCAGAAAACGACAGCATCCTGCTAACAACTTCTTGTGCATATGCTTAGCTGGTGCTCACAGCTGACTCTGTCATCTTGCTTTGCTGGACCTACAGGTATCCTGCAGGTTCTTCACGTGTCTCTCATCTTAATAATATTAATAATAATAGGCTGGCAGTTACCATCCGTTTATTTTACTTTTTCCCTAGCTTCCTTATTGGTATTGCGAGTCGTGATAACAGTAAGTGAGAAATTTACCTTACTAGCAAAGGGTTCCAGTATCCTTCTGGCCCCACTCTTTACTCTAGCTGGTAATCTGGCAAGAAACTGACCCCTGATCCATGCAGGTGGCATCCCGAACCTGTTTGGATTTGAAACACCTCACAGTTGTTAAGTGTCACAGTGGAGCTGTGACTCACGAACGCTCTGCACAACGGGCTACTTGCTTGCAGCATTTTTAGAATGCGTCTCTGACGTGATATGCGGTGGTGGGCAACTTTCATGTCAGGATCTTGCAAACGTGAAGTCCATAACAAATACGTTCAGGAAATATTAATGAGTTAATAAGAGTAAAAAGTAGTTGTGGCGAGCAGTTCCAACTGCTATATATATATATATATCTTTTTTTTTTTTTTTTTTTTTATGTATATCCGCTGCGGATTCTCAAGTCGATATTCCTCAATGGCTGCATGCTCCTAAAGTCGTAAAATTATTACTTTCCTTGAAGATGAGGCGCTGGCTCGAATAACCACATGCATGCATCGCACGATGCTTTCACGCAAAGCGTTAAGATATTGGCATAATAAAGCACTCATAACCCGGTGCTGTTTCCGAGAGAGAAATTGGTTGTTGTTTTCTGATTTCGATATCAGGACGCGAGTGGACAGTTAGCTTACGGGTAAAACTTTATTTGCTGAGCACATGCCAGGAAACCAGAGGAATATATATATAAAGAGAGGGAGGAAAATATATTTTTAGATTGAAAGCGGGTTGGTTATGACGTTGATCGAAGCCCAATATGGTTGTCATGGTCGGGTAATTTCGCCACCGCCAGCTTCGACACCGACAAGCGCACAGTCCGCTTGACGCCGTTACGATTCAGCACCCGCCGGCGCGTGAAATGAAGCAAGGAAAAATACCCAGCTCGCCAATACAGCCGCCGCCCATATGACAGGGTTCTGTTGGCTCGCGTGTAGAGTGGACAGATGGAGTTAGAATGAGACACGTCTGCAAAAGAACATTACATTACTCAACCGCTGTGATGGCCAATCTAACACTCCACACGTACCACCGCGGTAGCATGTGATCCCATTTTACATATATATATATATATATATATATATATATATATATATATATATATATATATATATTGTGGTGATATATTGGATATTATATATCCAGTAGAAACCTTCAGTAGGGCATGTAATCCCATTATATATGTATATATATATATATATATATATATATATATATATATATATATATATATATATATATATTGTGATGATATATTGGATATAATATATATATATATATATATATATATATATATATCTAGTAGAAACCTTCAGTAGGGCTCGGGGCGAAATGCTGTCACTTGTGCCCTCCCGAATAGTTCCCGGGAATTGTCCAATCGTATTCACAGTCTGCCATCAGTCCGATGTGGCGCGAGGCAGTAGTTCTAGCAGCTAAGCGCTACAGATTCAATAGCAGAAAGGAGACACTCACGGTAAAGCCGCCGAATCATAGCGGACAGCATTACCGTACTTTAGCCTTAAGCAGCAGTTGTAGATGATAATGCCTTGGTATTATAAAAGCAATCTTTCTAACAAAGGTTATCGAAAACACCATATGAGCAGATACCGACGGGCATGCCTATCGATGGCAACATATGTATTTGTTTGTTGAAGAACTTAAAACGGTTGACCCAGGTAAGACCAACGGCCTTTGCAAAATAATTTTCACACTTGGACAAGAAGACGGAGGAACTGGGCAGACTACTTTACCGGATGCATGGAGTGCCGTCGGACACGTGGAATCACTCAGGATAGTATCAGCTACTAAGCTTCCTGGGGGCATGTTTTGCTCAAAACGGTCTGCCATACATAGAAATTTACAATTTTACGTCAGCAGTCTGCTATACATAGGATTTCACAATTTTACGTCAGCAGCATACTGATGCACGTTACTACGCTTGTAGAGCCCGTCAAAAGAGATACGATATAATGTAATGCGCTAAACACCAAATAATAATACTGCGTACATGCCCTGCCTTGCTTTGCCCTGAAGAACTAATCGTTTATGGTGACATCATTAAGAGACATACTTAGTAAAGTCCTGAATGTCCTTTGAGAAGAGAGAGAACACCTTGCAGAGGACAAGTCTTCCGTTACGTGAAGGTGGTCTGGAAATTAGAAGAGTTATTGGCCTGGCCCCTGTCTGCTACGCTGTTTCACTTGTCCAAGCAGGTCCGGTGGAGGAGGCAGTTCGACCACAGATAAAACATGAAACCAGTCAAGCACGAAACACTATCAGAACCATGCCGGATCCGGGCTGTTTAGAAAAACATTCAAGCTAGTAAAACCTAGATGATCTAAAAACGAAAAGGAGCAAAGCGATCTTAGAGGGGCTTGTTTCTTAGCAGGACAAGATACTTTCAATGGCGGGTTAAGTCAAAGCCTCATCCTCGCCTCAGCTCGGCACCATGCTGGATCCTAACTTGCTCCGCATGATGTCAGCATTTAGGATTAGCGCTCCAGTCTACGAGTCATTTCTGTGCAAACTATGTGGAGAAATGGTAGACTTTAGTGGCCTGCACCCACTGAGCTGCCTAAGGCGCGATCGTCCAGACATGCTGAACTAAACAGGTCTCTTATAAGGTCTCCTAGGAAAGCCGGTATACTCTCCACACTTGAACCAAGAGGTTTAGTGTCCGTTGGCGAAGCAAGACCTGAGGGGTGACCATTGCATTATGGTTACTTGAGAAGTCCCTAGCGTAGGATGCAACGGTCTTGTGCCCTCGAAGCACGCGGTAGCCAGAAAACGGAATAAAGACGTTGCACTAAAAAGAAGATATATCTTTGTACCTATTGCGATGGAGGCACTACCACCAATCAGCAAGGGAACCGGAGTATTCCTCAAAACATTTTGTAAGCAAATTAAGGAGATCGAGCGATCGAAAAGGGGGTCAATTTCTGAGACATGCGCTGTTTTTGGAAGCTTGCAGCTTGAAGAGGGAACAGGTCATCTAATTTAGGTTCTATGGAGTACAGTGATTCTTTAAAAGAACGGCGACAATACGTTCATACCTCACACATGTAATATATATAAAAAAAAAATATATATATATATATATATATATATAGATTATCTCTAGTATAACTACGGGCTTTATAGCGTTACTGCTCAGTCGCTTCTATCAAAGAACGCACAAAAACTAATTAGACGGCAAGGACTGGCAGATAGCGTTAGCAGACAGCGACATGGATTGTAGATTATGACAATGAAACTTAGTCGCCATTCCGTTCTTGCCGAGCTTGGAAAAAAGGAGTACCTTCTGATTATTTGCGGGGTTACTGACTTTCTAGGTCTTCGCTCTCCCTTCTTTTCGTCATTTCTACCTTTGTCCTGTCTGCACGATGCTTGGCGACAGCTGGATTAACAGTTTATTACTGTGTGTCCTACTTTAAAATGCATTATCGCGTTAAGGCTCGACTTGCTTGAGATTGTGACTGCTAAAGCAAACGCAGGATAACCCAATGTTATTTCGCTCTACAGTATGGTAACGTTGAGTCGTGCCAAAAATAGTAGATCTGTCGTCGCCGTGACATGCGCGTTTTTTTGTTTTTTTTTAATGTGGAGTTGGGTGGTAATGCACCATCTTTTTTTATTGAGACATCTGTGCTCCCCGCTTTTTTTTCGATCATGGTCGATTTTAGTCCACTCCGGCACTCACCTTGTTTAAATTGGGAACCATGAAAACCAATTTAGGAGTGGCCGGTCTGGGTCTCGAACCCAGGCCTCCCGAATGCAAGACAAAGGCTTTTGCCACTAAGCCCTCTTGCTTGGTAAGCCAAACACAGAAAAGCGTCAGCTTACCTATACACGTCTGCAGTATGCCTTTGAACATTCTTTTTACAGTCCTTTTTGTATCTACTCAAGTTTTTGCCGCAACACTAACTGTTATATATATATATATATATATATATATATATATGTGTATATATTAGTCTACGCAATGTACCTAAATATTATCCGAAGAAGTGTATAATTAAATAATAAGGGACCCTTCTATTTTATTTTAGAATAAAGGAGCTTTATATTTAATTCTATTAGCTGACCGGTAAGAGCTTAGCTTTATGTCGCGCCTCCAGAAAACGTATTTATCTTGTGCCCACATACATATTGTATACAAGCCCGTTTTACTTTAATCTAATTATGCAGTTTAAATCCAAACTCAAATTAAATTCAAAGTTAGGCCCCATGACGTACTACAGCTTGGCGTCTACGACATTGCTTTCAAACGAATAAGCGCAAATATTGCAAGAGGAGGAATCACGTCACAGTAAAAACCCCCCATTTTTCAAATACGGTTGCTCAATAATTGTTTTCATTTCTATGTATTTTTGTCCCATTTATATATCTAACATGTTGAAAACTGGATAAACGGAATGCGTGCGACACGGTATCAGCTCGTTATGCCCATGGTGGCTTTCTAGCTTGCGTGTCAAGGTTTTTACTAAGGACGTAATCTACACACTGAGATGTTTATGAGCATTAAATGCTTGTGAGGTCCTGTGAAAGCAGGCCTATTGACAAAAGCTTATAGTTATTGGGGGTTGCCCGTCGTTAACCAGCACAGTGCATCAATACTACGGGAGCTATTGCCGGCCATGTAGAAGGAGACATGTTGTGCTTGCTATCACGGCGAACGCTAATGCACAAAGCTAATCTGGAAACATCGGCGGGAAACTCAAACAACCAACGTTGGCGGCCGGCGACGCCAACCGAATCCCTGAAGAGAACGGCCTTAAGGCGCCTTCGCTACGAAATCGCCGCTCAACTTTAGAGCTCAACGAACACCATGGCTGCGGACGTTAATTACAGAGCGAAGCGGCATGCCAGCTGCCGCTTCGTGAGGCAAGGACGAAAGAAAAGTGCCTCGCGTGCGACCCGAGTGAAGCATTTTCGAACTGCAGCCATTAGTATAAACAGTCTCGAGTTTCTCAAGGATTTGTGCGTCTTTCATTCGGCGTTCATCGTCGATTTTGCCTGCAGGTCACGCTGCGACGTTAGCAAATGCTCGGGCGGCCCTGTTTTCGCAATAAAGCTGGTCAGCCGCCTGTAGTAGCGATTTTTGCCCGTTCAAATGGCAGAATAGCGGTGAATATCCATAAGTATTCTGGGTTGATGGCCAGACAAATTTTAGTTTATGTCTCGATTTGTTAATTACTGGGGGAGGACAGTTGCCCCTGCAAACATGTTCACTCCTTAAGCGTCAGCCTTTGAACGCAGATTCAGCCCAGCTCAGTAGGATAGTGTGTCTAAATATAAATATGCACATAAACGGGGCCGGACCCTCATATAGGACACCACTGTAACGCTCATATCGGACGCCAACGACTCACTTTCTCCCCCATGGTCGGCTTCGGTTCACTTAGCGCTGGTCACGCCGCGACCATAGCAGAAAACGACAAGATAAGCAAATTTCCGAACTGACAAGAGCCCATAACTTCAGCCCAGTACTCTTCGAGACCTTGGGACCATCGGGCCCCCTGGCAGAGAGACTACTTACTAAATTGGGCGAACCTTTGAAGATAACTATTGGGAACAAGAAAGCCGCACAACTCTTACGCCAGATACTTTCCACGGACGTCCAGCGGGGCAACCCGATATCAATTCTGGGATCGCTTGCTAAGTTGTGCAGACCAGAGCTGTTCTACGCTGAAGAGTTACACGTTTATTTACACACGATTATAACATGAATTGATTAATTATATTTAACATTTCAACCCACATTTGCAAATTTAAAAAATATAATTTTAAAAAGAGTGCGTATTGTGCAAAATATATATATATATATATATATATATATATATAAGACAAGGTAGGAGAGACAGTAAGAAACTCTAAAAGTCACGAGTTTAATTCCGGCAAAATGAGTACCCTTTTTCAAAGTGATATTTTTAATAACTAGAAATATATATATATATATATATATATATATATATGTATAGTAAATTATTTCGCAAGTTTAACATATACATGTAGATATATTCAGATTGCAATAATCACTTTTCTCAATGCCCGTTGGCGTCGATTCCACTGGGCGATAAAATGCAAAGACCGTTGACGCGTGTGGCATTTCGCCACGTGCCATTAGCGCATTCCTGTAAGTTGAACCGGCAGCGCCATTCGTTGTCCACCTGGTTAATGGTGGGCCAGCTTCTACCACCATCTAGAACGTTCCACTCCAATGCCACGAGTGGAACGTACTAGGTGGTGGTATGGTATGTACACAAGGTACATTGTGCATGGGCACAATGTACCTTGTGTACACATGTGACGACTTGTGCATGCCATTTATTGCAATGTATAATTTTAGGCTTAAACGGTCGCACTGCAACACCCAGACAGCCTTTGAACAGCCTCTGAACAACTCCGTGCACTCTGGCTGCAATTGCTGCCCGGTACCAGGTCGCACAAAATGTTAATGCACGTAAACATTGAACGTAAAAGTTATAGTATGAGGCATCAAAGGACTTGGATTTTTTGCAAACATTCCACGTTCTCAATACGACTATTCTTCTTTTGCTAGCCACGTTGGATGTGGCTCAGATGAAGCAGATTTTCCAAACCCGCTCAATTATTCTCTTGCAGTTGCACTTGCAACTTTTTAAAGCAATGTACGACTAGCTACATCCGGTATAGCAAACATTAGTAATTTAACGGTCAGTCCTACGGAATATATTTCCACTCGCCCAAATTTCACGGAAAATGCCTATTTCAATAAAATCTACAAATTCTTAACGATATATGATAAAAATTAAACTTAAATTGAACAATTAGTGACCCTAGCTTCGCCCGGTGACAACTGTTACTATACAAAATGGATTGATGTGTCAGCATTATTAAATGTACTATTATATCGCTTATATATAAACGCTTCACTTATTGTATTTGACATTGGACACATGTTGACACAAGAATAATCGCTACTACACCACCCGAAAAAAAAAACTAAATCAGATTTTAAAACAACAATAGGATGTTGCATACATTTTTTTTGTAACGTTTGCCAAAAATAGCTATATCACAACGAACACAATCCTCGTTCTACGAAAAATGTATGCCAAAATGTTCGAAATCAAATGATGTGCTATACATTCGCGTGCCTTAGTAAAAGCTACCATGCGATTTGGCGTCGATTTAATCAACTTTTCAATAAATTTCGATGCTCCTCGCGTACAGCTTCCTTCATAAGCTCCGGAAGCGTTGCTGGAGCTGACAGAGTTCCGACTCTAATGCGTCGTTTCAGCATCTTCCACATACGTTTGACGAATTCAGATGAAGAAACATACTGACTTTATTAAGCTTATGCAAACCTCTGCCATTTATATTATCAAAAATAGGTCTCATCAGGGTTCCTGGGCAGCTAAACAAGCAATTGTTGGCTTGAGGGACTTCCCGACCAACATACCGGTCTATCATTCTTGTCAGTGAGCTTTGGCTAGCTGTGAAAATACAGCGGGGCTGTAGAGCCTAATATTCATGCTATGCCGTCTGATGAAATGAAATGGTCGTTCCGTTAGCTGTAGCTTGAGCCCTGCCCAAACCCGTAGGCAATCTGGTGCAACTTGCCGGGGAGCTAATACTGCTGGCAGACTCTGAGAAAGGTGGGTTCGTTCGCATTCGGGTAACTAGCCACGCTCTGGCAGCGTTTAATAATGCCATACTTAAGTGAAACAACAATCTAAACGGCTCTTTCTGGCGCCATTAAATATTCTCAGAACTGTTTGTTCGTTCCTTCTTTGAACAATGCCACCTGCTGGTTGACCGGAAATATTTTAGTAGACACTTTACTATGCGTTTAATATGAAACACTTGCGAAAAGAACCGAAGTGGTTAAGCCAAGATCGCATATCCGAGAGTGTTTCAGGTTCACTGTTCTTTTTCTAGGGTTAAGGACGCGACGTCCCGTTTCAACATTCTGCTCTTGGTTTAAAGCTAATTCAATTACATGTACGCATTCCAATTTTTTTTTATAGAGGCAACTGGTAAAATGCATTATGTACATTGGGCGTCGTTGGTAAAGCCATGATAGTTTGGGACTCGCACCCACTAAAATCCAGCCGTCCTATTTCCCCTTGTCGGGGGGTGGCCGCAGTACTGACTTCTCAAGATTACTTCACCTGGCCACTCTTCTTGCCATTTAGGCTGTTCGCTAGGCGCTTTGTGCGACGATTAACTTCGCCACAGAGATACGTTCTGCGAATCTTTTTTACCATATTCCAGGATATGTGTTCTTTGAGGAGCGCCTCTACGTGGGCTCGGCATGTCCACATGCAAGGTTTTGCAATCGTAGGTTCCAGGATAGTAGCTCTCGCTCAGTGTAGAAAAAAGCGCAGCGTTTATAGCAGTGCCTTACATCGTCCGCCTCCCCAGAGTTGCACGTACGGCAACAGCTACCATGGCCTATTAGCAGTTGTGCGAGTGGCTAGGTAAGCGAGCCGTGTTTGAGGTTGCACCATTTTTTTGAGATCAGGAAGTATTGGTCTTGTCCAATATCCAGGAGGGCCCTGCTGGATTGTTTCCCATTGCTGGCTCCATTTGCTTAGGGTGTCGGTTCTGCTGACTAGTGTTCCCTTCGTCAGGCCGTTGATTAAATAGTTTCTTGATGCCAGTTCTTTAACCCTTAGGTCCCAGGAAATTTGTCTGAAAAGGACCTGTACGGCTACTGTGGAAGGCGTGCGACTTGCTCGTACTATGTTAAGCGCCAAAGGTCTTTGAGTCTTGTTGAGGAGGCGACGTGTTGTAGCTCTTGTAGTCGTGCTCTCCCAAAAGGGTGCGGCGTGTAACATGATGCTGTCTACTACTGATGCTAAGAGGCGGCGCCGAGAATCGGTTGCTCCTCTGATCCGTAGGAGGATTTTCCGTAGCTCTGCTGAGGCTTTGGCTGTTTTTTTGCTGCATAGCGCACATGAGGTGTTCCTTTGAGAGCCCTGTTCAGGATCACGCCCAGGTACTTGACCATAAGCGTGGGTGTTACTAGAATGACCTTCCAGGTGTAAATTTATATTCCGTGGAGGACGCTTCAGATCATTTAGGAAAACTGATTTCGTTTTTGTGAAGCCAGTTCAAGGCCTAGTACGTGGAGGCGTTGTGGTACATCCGTCAAGGCTCTGTTGGCTGTTCTTTCGAGCAGATCCTCGTCACTGGCGGTAACAATCAGTGCCAGATCGTTTGCGTAGGCGATGGAATAAACTACCGGGGGATGCTATAGTCTAACTACTCCATCGTAGGTTATATTCTATAGGGTAGGTCCCAGTGCATATTTTGGGGAAACCTCGGCAGTGGCGGCGTAATCCACGCCTGTAGATGCGCGGTCCTTTAGATACTACGCTAGAATACATCGTAGGTAGGAAGACACGCCTTTGTTTCCAAGTGCTTGGTTTATGGCGTCCCTCGAAAGCGTACTAAACTTGTTTTTGACGTCGATAAGGACGGCCACACGGCCCGGTTTCCTGTAAGTAAATTTCTTTGTGCTTTAGCTATGTTTGGAACTTTGCTGATAGCCGAATGTGTAAAATGTCCGGCGCGGAAACCATGCTGGTTTTCCGACAGCGCCTCCTTGCTTTCTAATTCTGTAACTAGTCGCCCGTTGATAATGTGCTCAGCTGCCTTGGATAGGCAGGATAGCATGCTTATATGGCGGTATGCTGAGGGGTCTCCTCGTGGCTTGCCGAGTTTCGGGTTAAGGGTTAGACGTGCCATTTTCCAAGGCTTAGGATAATCTCCGCTGGTAAGAATTGTGTCCATCATGGGTTTGAATACCTTTGGATGATTTTTTAGGAGTAAGCGTACTGTTTATGGGGGGACAGCATCTGGGCCCGGTTCTTTTCTCGGCCGTATGCGTTCAGCCATGATTCTAATCTCTTGGATTGAGACTGGCTCAAAGGTAAGGTCTAAAGTTTCTTCAAAGAGTACCGGCTTCGCCGGGGGTTCCTGCGGAAAAAGCGCACTTATAGTCGGCCGCGCCACTTTTACTGGTAAAGGCAGCTGTGCGTGGTGCATTTTGTTAGGCATGATCGTGTACCCTTTGCCCAAGGGCCCTCTTCAACCTCCTCACAAAAAGAGTTCCAGTGGTCTTTTTTCTATTCTTAATGACCTTATGTAGAGCCTTTCGTGCTTCTATGTATTCTTCCCATAAGTAAGAGAGTATTGGTCGGTGCCTTGCTCTGCGGGGCGTACATTCTCGTCGTAGGCGGTGGCAGACCCTTCGTTGTTCGGCAGTCTGACTATTCCACCAGTAGCACGGTGGACGATTGGATATCTTAGGATGCCTTGACCCTACGACCGTAACGTACGGACGTGTTTTGTGAGTGCTTCGGGATAAAGGGTACCGACCCACTCCCAGAGCTCGCCCCTCTCCCACCGCCAGAGGAATTTACAGCTGCAGAGAGACAAAGCCTCCTCATTAAAGAGGAACTAACCGATAAACAATATGCAGACGTTATGCAAATAGAATGGCCCGCGCGCACCTATACTGCCACCAGCCTCAGCAAAGCAAGTATCTTAGCTGATAAGGGGCCAGCAAGAGCCTTACTGCTTTCACAAAAGTACGACAAAGATGAACGCCTGATAGACCGACTATCGTCACAGTTCCCTGGAATGCAGAATGCATTGCCACACCTCAAAGAAGGGAAGTCTATTTGTCTGAAACGGGACATCCTGATAATCGAGGGAGTTGAAAACACTCCAGCCCCAACACGGATACTCTAAGCACGGATGATCCCGCACGCTGAAGAAAACGAAAATGAATTCTCGAGGCAGGTGCTAAGAAAGGCAGCGACTAGTCTCTGCGGCTTCCTTAGGGCTAGAGACATCTAGGTAGCGGCAATGGCCATCCCGGCAACAGCCGATATCACTCTCATGAGGAAAGTATTAGAGAAAGTCCTCGCGAAATACCCAGGACTGACCCTAACATTTCGAGGTAAAAGCCGGAAAGTAGAAGAAACTTACGTCAAAACGAAGAGGAAGCACCCTGACTCTACCTTCGCAGTTGTCGTGAAATCAGGAAATGCATCCTATGCTGACACCTTACGCGCACTCAGGAACAACATTGACCCAGCGACAGCTGGAGTAGACGTTAAAGAAGCTTCAAGAACAGCTATAGGCGAAATCCGACTGATCGTGCAAGGTACTGATATGATCGGTTCCTTCATGCATTGGTTCCACCGCATACGTAGGTTCTGCATAACTATGTTAGTGAAAAAAGGCAGAACCATTTTTTATAAATTTCATCCTCACTCCTAAACGAGACGTTTCTATATATATATATATATATATATATATATATATACATATTCGGGTACGTAAAAGTCTTCATATTTGATGTTGGCACCTCTATATGTGATGGCGACAGTGATGCGAGCCTGCCAATAAATGTGGATGGGCTTGTGTCACAAAGTCACACCAAAAGCGAATACATTTTTGATCATATAAATTTTTGTGCAATTGAAATGGACTCCTATGCGATTTGACTCTCCGCATCAGTTATGACTGGGTAGTTTGTACTGCTCTTGGGAAAGCTGTGACGATTCGTGTAGCAAAACCTTGAGTCAGGATATTTCGTTTAAAGAATTTTGACCTCAACGATGCCCCTCGCTCAGGAATAACTTCTACACTTGACGATGACTAAGCTGAATCAGGAATTGAAGAAAATCTGTCGACTAGTGGTGTCATACTTCCTTAAAGCTTTGGTCTTCTGGATCACACCGTAGGAGCGCAATGGCACATAGTGGAAATTTTTAATTTAAAAGGTGGATATGCGCTGAACGATGCGCAAAACTACGCATATGTCAACTTGATTTTAGGAGCTGTAGCGCGCTTGGATCATATTGCCCTTTGATGGAGAGTGGGTTAAATATCACAATGAAACAAAGTTAAATAATTGGATATCAAGGTCAAGCTGCCCCGGCGCGTACAGTGCAAAAACGAAACAAAACAAAGCATCTTCTTTGTGTTTGGCGGAACAGCAAAGGCATTGCTTGATAGAGTTTCTTGGACGCTGTATTTTATACAATATCAAATAAAACGAAAATCAATCAGCCAGTAAACACGTGCCAGAATTCCGAGATGACGATTATTCCGAGGCAGAGCCGTGTGGCTGCATATTAGGTAGACTGCTCAGTGCAAAAGATGAAAAGAGCAGCCGCAATCATATCTTCTATGATAAAACACCGAACAACACGCTTGGATGCAGATCCAGAGCTCTGGGTTGGCTTACTGAGCATAATTGTTGCTATTGCATTACCGTTCACAGAGTTGTGGCTTTTATTGGTTCATGGAGCAACATCTCTCTGTTAGTGATAGCGTTTTTGAAGTACTGGAAGATGGCCTTTGTGTCACGGACGTTGACACTTAAATCCTCTAACCTGTGCAGTTGTGGGTGTTCGCGTGTGCTAACGACTACAATGCACAAACGCCGGCGACACTGAGACGATGCCGAATTGCCTAGAAGTTTAGTAACCGTTATAGTAAAGCACGTAACGGAGATGGCAGCAGGCATACCGCCAAGCTGTGTTATATGCATTGACTGGGCTCTCAATGTTATATATATATATATATATGCAGTATATTTATATATATATATATATATATATATATATATATATGCAGTATAATTATATATATATATATATATATATATATATATATATATGCAGTATATGGTGTCGTAGGGTAGAACGCAAGTCTGGAAACTTAAGCGATGACGTTCAGCTTCCCAACATATTTCAGAGATTGAAAAAAGATTGATCATTCCTTATAAATGCGCGTCGAGAGAAGAACATTCTTTCTTCAAAACGTGTAGCAATATATATACATATATAAATATATATATATATATATATATATATATATATATATATATATATATTGCAAAAGATGTCTGAAATATATATATTTATATATATATAATTTTTTTTGTGGAGGAACTATTAAATGCTATTGCTTACTATCGCTACCAGTCTCTATCTTTAGCAGTGTGGGACTTGACCCCAACGGTTGGACGTCACTCCGTTGAGACCCATACCCACTAAACGCACCTTCCCCCTTTAGCTTCACTCTCTGATAGCCCAGATCTTCAAAGAACAGTACTATGGAGTATCAGGAGGTGTGGCGAGCGCGCTTTCATATCAATTGGCTGGGGCCGCCCAAAGGTTTTCGCACTTGTCTAGCACCTGCAAGCCCGTTTTCTTCGAGCTGCACTCCCATACGGTTGCCTTCGGGTTAAAGCAGCAGTTGTGTCTGTTTTTCTTTGCACTTTTCGTGTTCCCTTGAAGGACTTCCTTTGCCGTAGCTGCTCCCAGTTTCCAGGCCTGCTCACTAGAGGCTATGTACTCTGCTTACTCTATTAAGCTGGACATAGGTGGATTACTGACCTCGTGGCGTGAGTCTCCCTGCATGGTCTATTTCTCTCGGACAAGTCTGCTTGCCCTTAACCGCGCAGCCTCCCAGGACGAGCACTGTAGCAGTGTGTGACTTGGAGTGTCCTCATGTGGCTCTTGGCAGAACACGCATATCGGCGACAGAGCCTTTTTAATTCGGAACAAGTACGAGTTGAAGTTCCTGTGTCCTATGAGGATCTGGGTAAGGTGATGGGTGAGGTGTCCCCCTGGTTTCTCTATCCATGCCCTGATATCTGACAGCAATACGCGCAGGGATCCTCCAGGACCCCCGAGGGAAAGGCGTCCCACTCCACTTGTCATGTCTCAATTGTGACATTTCTCTCCCTGTCTTTTTCCATCTGCGTAGGAGCACCTTAGTTTTATAATCGCTCCCTTTCGAGTGTTATGAGATCCCAGGGGATCGACCCTGCCAGAACCAGAGCAGAATTCGTGCTGACTGTGCGGTACCCCTAGATTACTTTCAGGCTTTTACTACTACCCTCTGGGTCTATTGTAGAATTTGTTTTACTTTCTTTGTCTTGAGAGTCGCTCTTACCTAAGCTGGCGCTCCGAGTAATGATATTGATTTCGTCATTAGCAGTGCCCGGGGGCCATGGATGATCGGCAGAATCTTGACACACACTGTCTAAGCTGCTTTTGTCGTTGTCTTTTTTATGTGACTGAGGTCATTCATCGCTGTATCCAGTGTGACCCTGAGGTACCGGGCTTCCTTTACCATTTTAATGTTAATGTTCTAGTCGTTAAGCTGTAGAGTGAGCGGACGGATCCTCTTGCTCCCTGTGAGGAGTATTGCTTCGCTCTTTTCCGGGGCCAGTCTAAGTGCCGCTGCTCATTTCATCGTGATTCATGCTCAATTCAACTTTATTGGTAGTTTAAGCCTGCACGACTATCGTCAGGTCGTCGGCATAGGCCACTGTATCCACTCCTTTGGGAGAGGGGGGCTGTCAGACGGAGGGCGTTGTCGTAAGCCAAGTTTCAGAGAAGTGGGCCAAGTATAGACCCCTGCGGGACCCCGGCTGTTGTTTGGAAGTTGACCTGACCGTTGACAACTGTTCGTGCTTTGAGGTGCTTTGACCTTTACCAGATACAAGGGTACCGCTTTTCTTATCAGCGTGTCCAGAATGGTTTTCCTTGGTAGACTGTTAAAGGCGTTCTTAACGTCTAGAAGAGCGACTAGAAGGAGCTGCCGTGCCTGTGTGGTGGAACTGCAAAGCGAATTCGCCCTACCTGCAACGCGATGTATTGCAGTTAGGACGGACCGGTTCTTACGGAAGCCGTATTGTGTATCCGATTGCAAGCCGTGTTCCTCTGCGAAGAATCTGAGAGTTTCCTCAACTATGGTCTTGTATCCGTTTGCCAGCGCAATCAACATATTTAACGGCCGGTATCCTCCGTTTTCCTTGGGGATAAGGACGACTTCGGCACGCTTCCAGGATAACGGAAAGGTGTCGCATTTAGGCAGGACATTGAAAGTGTCCGCTACTAACTCAGGGTGCTTCGTAAAGAGAAGTTTCACTATCTCAGGGGGAATCCCGTCTAGTCCGGGGGAAATTCGGAAACTTGCGCTTACCTTCCTTTCTGGAAATGTTTTCATAAATAGCCCTTTTCAGAGGCGTATAGAACGGCAACGGTTTAGTTAGGACCGCCTTGGTTCGCTGTTCGTCCGGGGAAACAGGGGTATTTTTTCGATTACCCCTGACTATTTTGTACGGCTTTCCCCAGGGATCGTCCTTGACCTCCCTCGTTGAGGAGCTTCCTCCAGCCCCTAGTTTTGCTGTCGGCTATGGCTTGCTTGAATAAGGCCCTGTTTGAGTGCTTGCGTCTGCGTCTCGTTGTTCCCGTTTGAGATCACGCCTTGCTTTGCAGCACTCTTTGCGTTTATCCACGATCTCCTGCGTCCACCAATATTTAGGTGAAATGTTTTCTTGCCTGGGGTATACGCTGTTGGTACACGTTGTCTCGCACACGTACAAGGAGTGCTTGTAGGTCTTCTGCAGTTTTGTGGGGGCTGGATAGGACTTTTATTTTTCTCCCGAGTTCTTCCTTGAACCTTGCTTTGTCTGTGAGTCTGCATCGCTTCTTAAGGGGAGGGACTGATCGGAGGTTTTGATTCCTCAGCCGAGTCTCAATGCAATAATGGTCGCTCAGGTTTTCCTCGTCGACTAGAAACTTCCAGCTTATAGCTTTTGACACGAAGGTTTCGTTGCATAACGTGATGTCCATGTTCAATTCGCTGCCGTGGAACGTGGCTTTTTCAACGTTTAATACTTAAAGATCGAGTGATGCCACCTATTCTAGTTAATCGGCTCGAGGAGATCCGCAGACTACTGACGCTGAGTTAAAATCCCCTGTTATTACTACTTCGTTTCCTGGATCTGTGTCGCGTATCGATTCTGCGAGATCATTTAGGAATCGCTTGAAGTACTCGTGCAAGCAGTTGGGACTGATGTAGGCAGAAGAGATTCTGAAGAGAGACCTCTACATTCTGTTAGTAATGAGCGCTGTGTCTAGCGTCGGGCCCTTGTCCCAAGTCTCTGATTCTTTGTTTTCCTCTTGTTGGATTCACTAAAGGCCATCACATCAGTTTTTCTTCTCCATGCTATTTCTTCTATCATATCATGGGCCGGCCTGATCATTTTGCAGTTGCCAAAACTATGCTTATATATATTTGTATATATATACATAGCCATAGTATATATACATAGCCACCTATATAAACTGGTCTCCGGTCCCAGACCATCTCACGCACTCCTTGGCGACCTAGATAAAGAGGTCAGAAAGGTTATTAAGTCGAAATGGCTTAAGCTCGAAAACTCGGTGCCGAACGCCTACCTGTACACGCACACAGCACACGGCGGTCTGGTCATCCCCTGCCTCCAAACATTTATCCCCAGACTCCGCCTCTCCCGTGTGACAGCACTACACACTCCACGCACCCTGGGGTCCAATGGATGCTAACCACCAAGCACTTCAAAAAAGACCATGCGAAAACAAGACTTATTTGCGAGCGCTTGGGAACCTCCATTGAGACCGCTACACAAGAGACCGATTACTGGTCTCAACAACTACACAACACGTTCGATGGGGCACCTTTTAAAAAAGCACACGAAACGCCTTTTGTACATTACTGGATTAAGGGTACGCCCTACCTATCTGGTAAAGAGTATTTAAACATACTTAAGCTCAGGATCAACGCACTACCAGCGCGTGCCAGATTGGCCAGGGGACGCCCGGGCTACAACAAACGTTGTAGGCACGGGTGTCATGCGCCTGAGACGTGGGCTCATGTCGCTCAGATGTGCGATACAACGCACAAACAAACTATAAAAAGACATGACGACGTCTGTGATTGCGTGGCGCGTCTTCTCCGCGAAAGGGGTCATGAGGTGGTTCGCGAGCGAATATTTCTTCGACTGGGCGCACCGGGTCTAAAGCCCGACCTCATAATAATAACAACACCTACCGAGGTCTGGGTTTTAGATGCCGAGGTTTGCGGCCCGAACAGGGACCTCGCAAAAGCGCGGCAGGACAAGATCACCAAATATGACGTCGAGTTCCTAAGAGCAGCGCTCCCCGACCCGCAAAAACCTCGCAGATTCGGATTCATCACTATCTCTATGAGTGGTGTATGGGACTCTAAATCTGCGAGTACGCTCTTGGGGCTCGGCGTCACGAAGAGGAATCCTATGGATATTACCGTCTTAACGTTGCAAGGAGCCTTGAGGATATACCGCTCGCACTGGGTCCATAAGAGCGGAGGACCATCAAGGAAGGACTCGGACACCTGATTCTTAACCTCACCTTTTTACCACCATTTGTATTAAAGTGAGCACTGCCGAGTGTGCAAACGTATTGTAAATGATTAATAAATCATCACAATCTTTTCTATAACAGTGGCATTTATTCGACGATAATTCTGCACGCTTCACAAAAAATGAAAGCATTTATTTTATATGGTCCGAGGCGCCCTGTACAGACCCTAAGCGTATGTCTGGAAAGGCACCCAGTAACACCTACGGTCAAATACAGACGTCACCTGGATAAAGCTCTTACATGAGCACCTTATGTGCGCGATGCAGTAAAAACGCCTCAGCTATGTTGCGAAAAATATTCGCTCGCAAAGGAACAGCTGACTCTCTACGCTGTCTTTTAGTACTACTTATCGATAGCGTGATGCTCTATGCCGCACCCCTATTATAGTGTACGATTACGAGGGCTACAACAGCCTTCTTAACATAACTCGGAGACCTACGGCACTACCATCGCACGGCGTCCACAGCATTACGGTATTCACATTCCTCTCTATACAGGCGTGGTAGATTCCCGTGCGCCTTGAGACCGGGGGAGAGACATGGGTGCACAGTTTCGAGCCCCACCGTTGAACATTTGTGTTCATGGGGTCCGTCCTAGGCAGCAAAGCGAGAGCAGTCCCGTAGACGTTATATGTTGGCTGAGGGTCAGCCCAAAAGAATAGGGATCTAAGAGTAGAAGAACCAGCTCAAAGCTGTTCTTTAATTATTGTCCATGCAGAGAGACAACTAACCCCGAGAGCAAATACCCTAAGCAGATGGATACACCGCATTGGTAAAGCCGACTCCCTCTTTTGCCTTATGTGCAACTCTTAGAGACACGCGATGTAAGGCACTGCTATGGACGCTGCGCTTCATTGATTGATTGTTTGTTCACTCGACTAGTGTGTGTACACATATCACCCTTTTACATTAGGGACGCATAACACTGCAGCTAATAATTACTCATGTTGTACTCCCCCGTCATTCCCTTTTGTGTTGAGCATTTCTCATCGGGATAGCATCTGCTTCATAATCTCAACCTTAGCCTTTTTTGTATCCGTGCCTAATCCTAGCGCCTTCCCTAATTCTAAGCCCCCAGTCCCTTCCAATTGTTCACACTCCCTAACCAGATGATCTACCGTTTCCTGTCTCTTCTCGCTTAACCGACAAACCGTTGTTTCTAATTCCTAATTCGTAGCAGTTTCGCTGCACCCTCGTGTCTCACATACCGGCTCTCGCATCCGCTAACTGCACACTGCCTATTCTGTTATCGTATAACCATGCTACTCCACCCCTTTCTGATTTCATATTCCTGTATACTTCCTTTAAACAAGTTTTTTGCATATTTTTCTGTGCTGTTTGCCACTTCTGTGTGCACGCTGTTTTTACCCTATTTTTAATTTGCCCACTAGACAGAGCAGTATCTGTCCATTGTTTATTACTGAGTCCTATCCGTCTTGCCGCAAATTCCACTCTTCTGCTCCATTTTGTTTTTACTTCCATTGCTTTTTTTACTCACACTATCTTTTTAACCCATCGCCGCTATTCAATTCTATTCTACTACAATACCTCAGCTTATTTTGTTCTGCTCCTAAATTTTGACATACTGCCTTCCTCTTTAAGAAACGCTCTGCTACAATTAAAACGGCATTCAAATGAAAGCCTAGTTACTTCTTTCTGAATCCCATCTTAGGTCCTCCATAAACCCGAGCTGTGCACTAGAACATTGACTTTCTGCAGAACGTGCAGGATACATTTGTGAAACGAGTTGCTCGTCAGTGTTGTCTACCACGCGAGCGTGCTAAATTGCCTAGTGTTAGCAAATACCAATCCATGCCGAATACCGCATGTTTAAACAGCTAACGCGTCGGAATCTTATTACTAGTTATTTTGTTATAAGACCAAATAATCTGCGGAGCGGCATCTCCATCCACCCTTACGAGGTTGCTCGTGTGGACGTTGTGAACAACTTATTTGCCTGGAGGATTGCACGTCGTTCACAGATTCGGAACGACTTTGCTTCTATTGTAATACCTCTTTTTCAATAAAAGTGATATGATATGATGAACAGCGTTTCGAAATGGCAGCCGTGGCACATACATTGTCTTTCAAATGCCCCTTGTATTCACATATCTATTGAACCTCCACTGATTTCTGAACTCTACCGAGTTCCTGCCCCTGTCTGTCTTCTTTATTCACTTCTTCCTGCTTCAACAATTCTTTGTTTGACGCTATAGTCACACCTAAATATTTATATTGATCCCGATACCCTAACTTCTTCCACTGCAACCTTAGCTTTCGTTCCAATGTAACACTAAAATAGCGCTCTGATTTTCGTTTAATACCATATTTTGATCATCTATTAGATGCTCCTGCTGCCTTCCTACAGGCATCAAGTAATCCTTGAATCTCTCACGTTTCTTTCTGAAATAACCATATAATCTGCAAACAGCAAAAGAGAAATTCTAACAATGTTTTCTGTTCCACCGACCTGCCACGCCAACCCGGTGTTATTCACCTTTTCGCAATTATTTTTATATATAATAGAAAAATAGTAGAAAAAGTACTGATGATAAAGGGCATCCCTGTCTACCTTCTTTAGCAACACCATATTCACTCGAGCCTCCCTTTGTTTAATCATTACTGTGTTTTTTCTAATAAGCCTCCCAGATATTTTAGCTATTTGATTCAATAAAAAGATGGTCGTCTAAACTATATCATGTCTTAACCCAACATTGCCACTCCCCAATTTTATCATTTGCTTCTAATCTATTTTGTACCCGGCTCTTAAATATTTGCATTGGTACGTAATTGGTGTAATGATTATCGGTCGTCTATTTCTCAAATCATCGTTATCGACGTCATCCTTTGGCAGCAAAAATACCCTTCCCTTACATCAACTTCTCGGTATGCTACTTCGGGTGACATACCGAAATAAACATAATGTTATTAAAAACTTTAGATAAATAACTTATGTAGTCTCCTCTCAACGCTTTTACCATCTCCATTGTTATTCTGTCATACCCGCACGCCGTCTTGCTTTTTATTCTTCTAATAACTTGATTATTTCTTCTATCCCTGTGATTATACTTGTATTCATTTTCGACCTTCTACTCTATTACGACTAATTCCATTACTAATAAAAAATAGTGCTTCTACCGCCGCATCCATCTGTTCTTTTGTGTGCACTTTTTCGTGCTCCATTTTAGTCATGCTTTTTCCCGCATTGACTACATATCTTCAGAATCGCTTTACCCGTTGTCCCCTTGGAGCCTTCAATATACTTTTAAATTTATGTTCGTCCTGCCGTTTATTCCTTTTGTACCAAATCCTGATTTTTTTCTTTTGCCCGCGTATTTTTGCCAGTATTTTCAAAGTTTGCTGCTATTTTCAATACTGAGCTAGAGGTACTGACTTGGTTTAGGGTTAACAGATTTGCAGAATTTGCATTCGAGGCGAAAATAACCGCCGCACAAGGTCGAGCATTTTTATTGGCAAGATACATTGGCCGGGTGGAGTAATTTCGAGAAGACAGTATACTGCTTTCTTATTAATTGCATTTAAGGCTTTTGCACTGCGAATACTATAGGGGAGCTTGTTGCAGGTTAACACTGCTGAGAAAATAAGTCATTGGCATACAATTGTTATATTATTATTATTATATATTATATTATTATTATTATATATTTAGATCTTAAAAACGTTATACCTGATTCGATAACATATAAGCTTTATGCTGATGATCTAAAGCTATACGGGCCTTCTAACACTGCTAGCGAACGACAAATTATACAGAGTGCAATTGACGCAGTTTCTAAATGGTGTTTGGATAACGAAATGCTTATATCAGTGCCGAAATGTGCAGTACTGTGTTTAAAGGGAGCCCATACCTACAAGCTGCATGGGGAGGCTATCCCTATATTAAATAGCATTAGGGACCTCGGGGTTACGGTGACACCGGAACTGGATTTTAGCACTCATATAACACAAGTTATCCGACAAACTTCTCTTATATCTAGTACAATATTTCGCTGTTTTATAATTAATGATTGCAATTTTTACATAAGGCTTTATAACAGTTTAGTTGTTCCTAAGTTTACGTATTGTTGTGAGGTTTGGCGGCCTTATTTAGGCAAATACATTGAAGCAATGGAGCGTGTACAGAGGAAGTTTATTCGTCGTGTCTCAATAAGGTGTAACGTTGCTAAAAGTTCCCTTGTGATAAGCCCTATTGGGGAGCTGCAGTCCAGAGCGGACTATCGCATGTACAATCGAATTATAAAATCATCAAATTTATCTAAATTTTTTACAATTCGCGTGAACAATCTTAGAAGCGGTAACACCATCTCGTCTAAACAAATTGCAAAGACGGATCGCGTGAATAACATGTTTTCGTGGCGGATGGCTAGGGCACTGAGAACTTAAAATACTTGCGGTGCAAATGTGGGCACACAAGTAACTTGACTGTCCTATGAATCTAGGTAACGGTTTGTGAAATGTAAATATTGTAATATGTTCCCTTTGACAAAATAAAGGTGCGTTTGAATTTGAATTTGAATATTCTCCCGTGAAATGACGAGATCACGGCTCCTATCCGTCGTAAGATTCTTGCATGATAATATTTCAATAAACAAATCAAGCACATGCCATTGAGTCTGCAGATAATTCAAAGAGCACAACCACTTGAGGCCGTGCGTCTCAGCTGCGCGTAGTCAAGAAATTGAGTCAACGTTTTAACTTATAAGTGAAGCCAATGCTGTCTGTGTCTCTGCAATGATTAATTTACTGTGCAGATGTAGACGATTTTAGAAATTCTGTTGGCCAAATGGACGTACTAAATATGTGCGTTCATACAATTAATACATAACGTTCGTTATTGCCTTTCATAAGGACATAATTTGAAAAGTTTTTGGATTTGAATAAATTGACATTGCTTCGCTGACGAGTGTTGCTGAGTCGATACAGCTTGATGCGGGGGTGGCACCAGGACAACTGACTACATAAATTCAAATGAGCTTGACCCAGATATGGTCTAAGCACGCCCGTGTTTGATGACGGGCGGGCATCCAATAGGGTTTCCAATAAGAACAAAGCCAAGAAGGCATGAGAGCGAAGATGGGTGCCCTAAGCTGTCGAAAGCTGTTATGGCGCTCAGTATTTAAACGTTAAAGTCTTCTATGGTTATTACAGGATAATAACCAGTCCTAGCTAACGCAACACTTCAGTGTAGAAATTAAGTCATATAGACGATGAACATGGTTAGTGTAGTAACGCCAAGTACAATAACTTTCCATCCGTGAGACGCGTACTATTTATCCGTCCTGATACCGGGCCTTAAGGTCAGCTCTACTGCCATGCATTCGAGAGCCAACCGGCCTCCTGAGAAGCGACGGAAAGAGGCCTGACGGTCTCATCCTTATCCATTTTAAAAGGGGAAAGGCGCTCTTTTGGGATGGCACAGTCACCGACACGCTCGCCTCCTCGAACATGGAGGCCAGCGCATCAGCCGCTGGCTCCGCAGCACGCAAGGCTGAACGTCTAAAGACCAACAAATACGCCCAGCTCACCGACGAGTTCATTTTTGTGCCACTAGTATTGGAGACACTAGGGGGAACTGGCCCTGAGGCATGGTCACTTTTACAGAAGATTGGCAAACGAATTGAACTCACGACGGGGGACAAAAGAGCTTTCGACTTTCTACTCCAGCGGCTATCTCTGGCGGTTCAGCGCGGCAATGCGGCAGCAATTATGGGTACTATGAGGGGCTGCCTCGAGGATAAGCTCGATTGGTAGCACCCCTCACAAGCCCAAGAGTAGTTAGATATTCATATTCCACTGTAACTACAAAATGAAGTAAAACCATATGTTTCTTCCGTCCTGATTGGCCGTAGATACGATACGTTTTGTCCTCTCTCTCTCTCTCTATATATATATATATATATATATATATATATATATATAATATGTATATATATATATATATATATATAATATGTGTGTATATATATATATATATATATTTATATATATATATATATATATAATATGTATATATATATATATATATATATATATATATATATATATATATATATATATATATATTATAATATGTGAGTATTCCGATCGGGACTAATACTAGGCAGAGAACAGGCCCAAATAATAACAGTTATGTTTCGGACTCGTATTTTCCATAAATTATGTACTATAAGAGCAATAGCTATCTCTTGGTTGGTAGCCTGATCTCCTCCCTGATCGCCTCGTCTCTACTGTCATTGAGCATAGAGTACAACGGTAATTTGTTTCACTTTACTGCGCCTATTTGAACATGCGCGTATAATGACGTATTTTGATCGATTTTTGGAAAAAGGGCTAGGAAATCTGTTTGTTCTAAAACGAAAACATATTTCCATTTGTAAGATTCTAGTTCTGTTCTCCATTACATACATGAGCACTAGGGTTATCCTAGACTCGTGTGATGTGCACGATGAGCCTGGCACGTTGCGGGGTGTGCAATTCGTACTAGCGTGCTCTACCACGCATCGACGTGGGTTAGAAGTAAAAGCGTCTTTGCCTAACATTTTCTCTCATTCTTCTTCGCTAACTCGTCACACCACCACGACTGGTCTGGCAACGCCTTTCGTGTCTGCTAGACAAACAAATCAATAAACCGATTGAGATAGACAACAAACAGCGTCGTGGCTATGAATGAAAGGCAATAACGTTCGGCTTAAACTCGATGAAATTAAACTACGTATAAGTTTAAAGTTATCCTGCATTGTCCTGCACAACACGTCGAACCTTAATGAGGAGGCATTACGCATTTAGCGTCTTGGGGCACGTCTATGAGCGTGCTCTAAATCGGACGGCGATTTCTACGGTAAACGTGACTTGCAATTCCAATTTTAACGGAGAGCAAGAAGCCGCGTGACACATCCTCAGATCTTAGACGGAAGCATGCGACCAATTTTGCAATAAAGTCTGAATACAAAATTTACAAATTTCAATAGCTTTACGAACTTACTGTAAAGAAGGAAAACATCTTAAAGAAAGGCTATCTTAGAGTAAAAGTTCTGACTGGTGGTGAATTATACAACATTATTTTACAAGTCGACAAAACGACAGTCATCATGCTGATTAGTTTAAAGTCACTCGGACTTAAAAGGCACTGTTATGATTTGGGCAAGAATAACTGTTTCGGGTTGAATTCTCCTCATATTTACAAATCGAAATACTGAAAATCTCTCTTAACTATAAACTAGTTTTGAAGGGCTGTACGAAACATTGAATGCGAGCCTGTTTTGGTAACAGCTCAAAACATTGAAATATTCAGAGCGACAAATTCAAAGTGGGTTGCATCAGCCGCAAGCGCTACGTTCGTTAACAGGTTGCGCACGATAATAAAGGCAATATGTTATTGCTATTATATTAGTAATTGATAAGTAAGTTCCTTTTAAAATATCCTGAAAATATGCTGAAAATGTTGCAACAATATTTGTTCAAAATAACCGAAATGTCGAGTGTTTTGTGTATTATTTTCATCGAGACTTTTGTTGCCTTCTTCTTCGCTGCACACGCTCGGACCGCTGTCCGCACTGTTGCACGGCAGAGCCGGTGCAGGTCAGTGCCGCTGTGTACGCTCCGAACCACGAGCTCATTGCCCGAACACGTTAACCCAGCCGTAAACGGTGACGAGAGACTAGATGAACGAGGGGTAAAACTTTCAGATAGTATAAACCGCCGCAACACTCTCAGAACAACCACGCCAATTGGGTCAGGCCAGAATAGATATAACACACTTGGCGAGAACAGAAGAGCGTGTGACCTGAGAACGTTCACCAAAGCGCAGCCCGGTAGAGATGCGGATAAAATTGCGTGTCGCTCGTCCAATACCATAAATCAAGCTGGTGCCTCTGTTTGTCGTGGCAAGCTACTCGGTACGTCCATTTACAAAACAATGTACATTTAGAAAAGAAACGCTTCCCTTTTGCCAATGAATGCCTCAATCATTTGGTCAAATCTGCCACAACCGGCCAGCGTTGACAAACAATTGACCCAATGACGTTGGAGTCTTAATGTTTAGCACTGTACGCTTCAGTTGTATTACAGATATTAGTGCATATGAAGTGCTACGCTTCGAATCGTTACAACCGTGTCTCATCGTTGCGATTGCACTACAAGACAGCAGACCGCAATCGCCATAGCCTATTAGGCCGGTTAACACTAATATTGCGTGGTGTGTGCAACTCAAGCCATGCATGGCCCGGAGCGAATACTCATTGGAACGACGTTATTGGGTTTGGATGACAGAGGTTAATAACGTAAACTCATAAACTATCGTTTGCGGTGCGGACAGCCCTAGTATCTCCGCATGGAGATGTGAGCTTCGTCCGGCGGGTGTTCGTCCCGACGGTAGTGGCACTCTTCCGCCGCAAGATTGTCCCAAGGCTGATGTATACTCTTAAACGAGTATGGCGACACCTCATGTAGGCAAACTTTGATTTGCTTGAAAGGTGTTTCACAATGTACATAAGCGAGCACTTGCCTGTCGATGCAGGCAAGAACCTGCTTTGTGTACCTGCTGTCAGGCTGTGCACCGGTTGTTGAGACAATTCGATTAAGGTTGAAGGCGCTGCGTACAGCGCCCTTCAAAAGCTTTATTTCGGAATGGGAAAATAAAGTTGAACAGGTCCGACAAGAGGTTGGAGACCTGGACATTTTCAGTACCTCTCATTTCTGGTCTGGTCTTGCAGGTGACACTCGCCACGCGTATACCAGATACATAGTTCATGGCTATGATCATCTGCTCTGTTCGAATACAGACCTCTACGAGAGATACACGGAGCGCGTATGTCGACTGTGCACTCAGAAGTGTACAAAGTATCATGCGTCTGCCTGTCTGGCTCTATCGACGAGACCACTGCACTGCCTCTCGCGAATAACATGCCAAAAACAGCTGACAACAGTTTTACAGTAGTGAAATAAATGTCCTGCTGATAAACTGCCGTTTGCGAAACGTAAGGAACACAAAGTGTTTTGTTCTTCTTCCACTGAGCTCTAAAAGAGAATTCAAATGCACTGCCTTTTTGAAAATGCTTCCAAACAACGGCTAAAGTCGCACAGAGTTACGGCTGCTGGAGCGAATGTAGTCGGCATCGTTGCAGACTCTGTCTAGTGCAGGAGACAAAGCGAATCCACGATTCTATCCAGAACCTCCTCTAGTTATCGCCATATTTGGTTCGTGCCAGCAATGCGGACAAAGTTCTAACAACATAACTCAGCATGCTGAATTATACAGCGTACAAACCGGTATTGCGTCTGAATGATTCAAATGCTGCGGGTCTGTTGAGAATGCGCGGTGGACTTTTCTTAAGGTAATGTTGGTTGATGTGATTTCATCTCTATTTACGTTACGCGCATTTATTATATGCATAAATATTTTTTGGTTTTTGCAACGAGGATCCATTTCGTTTGTCCGATAGTGGAACAAGTTTGGCGGTGTTTAGCATAAAAGACGGAAACGGGAATGGTTCAGTTCCAGCTCAGAGAAGGCATATAAACAAAATATATGCCGCCGATATAAGTAGGCCGAAATTAGCATTCACGTCATGCATACGTATGCCGAATGCCCGACTGATATGTGCAGCCTGCGGGGAAGCTTGACTTCAAAGCACCCATTTAATGCAATCAACCCAGATAGATCTTCCCTCTGCATACAGGAGACGCTGCGGAAGAAACGCTATAGCTATACGCCACGGTCTGTCAAACGGACAGGTACACATCATATTCCTTTCAAGTCAACAGTGTGCTCTATCAAGGCTGAAAGTGAAGTCAACAAGCTGACCTGGTAAGCGTCTAGTTGCACTTTGGCGTATAGGTAAAATGTATTTAAATTCAACTCGAAAAACGTATTAAATCGCTAAGTTGAGTTATGTCCAACTTCTTCAATTATTTCAGATGTTATCCTTCAATATATTGCCCGTCGGCATAATCATTAACAGCTTAATACCGTATGCCTAGTATCAATTGTTAAATAGTTTAGAAAAACACAGAAATAAACGGCCTGAAGAAGAACTTGCATTAAGCAGAGCTGTGTTTTTTTTTTTGGTAACGACGACCACGACGACGTGGGTGGCTCAAGCAGAGCACTCTCGAGTCGGGTCACCTGTTTTCCTTTCGTAGTGATATCGTTAGAGTCTGATAGAGATTCAGCTGAGTTTGACTCATCGTAAAGGTCACCTAACAACCATATAAGACTAAATAATAGAACAGTTTTATAGAGTGAGTGGTAAAGCTAGAGTACACTGCAGGCTCGAAGAGGCCGTACGTCTGACCTTGAACAATTTGCACCGGGTTTATATATGTATATGTATATATATATATATATATATATATATATTGTACTTACAATTGTAATGCCATGTTTAACGTAAGTACACCATTCTAAACAAAATAAGGTTTACCTTAAAGGACGACCAATAATTGTTATTAAAACGAGACGACTCTTTGAATCTGCTGAATCTAAAATCCAGATTCGAGATGCCGCCCGCACCGTCAGAAAAAGCTGTAAAAAAAGGCCAGAAAGGCTCAAAAGAACGTCCGTGCCACGGACAAGAAGAAACGCAGGAGGAAGGAGTTTTTCTCCATCTACATCTATAAGGTGCTAAAGCCGGTCCACCCGGACATTGGCATCTCATCGAAGGCCATGTCGATCATGAACTCATTTGTGAGCGACATCTTCGAGAGGATCGCCGCCGAGGCCTCGCATCTCTCGCACTACAACAAGAGGTCGAGCATCACCTCCCGAGAGGTTCAAACGGCTGTCAGGCTCTTGCTCCCCGGTGAGCTGGCCAAGCACGCCGTTTCGGAAAGAACCAAGGCTGTCACAAAGTACACCTCGTCGAAGTAAATTCTCTTTCTTTTTGTCTGTGCCAACAAAAAAACTCATTCTCAACTCTATAAAGCAGCGAGCTGAAGAAACACTTGGATATAGGCTTTGGGTAGGGCTCAAGCAAATCGGGACGACCGCTTCCGTTTAATCAAAATTTGGCAAAATCGCCGACATACTACTGTCCCGATCAGCTCTGAAGTACTATCAGGGTAGCAAATACTATACGGTGAAAACTGCATATCATGAATGTTAGGCTCCGCAAGCTCGCTGCACATCCACAACTGACCACAGGCCACCGACCGGCACAATGCCAGTTTGCACAAGATCACGAATATTAGACCGTTAACTAATGGCAGGCCGTTCTACTTTCATGAGATGACACGAGAGTCATGAGATGAGATCAGGATGTCTTTCTGCAGTAAAAATAAACGCGAAAGAGTGCATCAGCAAGAAGAAGTTTGAGCTAAAATATCTATAGGCATAAAACGACGGACTAGAGCAAAACTTCTAGAGTTCGTGAACGCTTCGCACAAGAAGAGGATAATACCCCATAGATATATTATCTAATGAGCTATTGACATATCCCACCGCAATTCATTGATGAGGCAATGGCAAATGGCATGGCTGCCTCTATAAGGACACCGTGTAGGTGGTACACAACATTAAAGTTTATTATTTTCATTATTAATATATTGCTTTTTCGTCTGCTACCGTTATGTTCTAACGTGCGAAGTGTTTGGTTCCGCATAAAACGGGAGAACAACTGGTTCCTTGTAACCAGGGCTCTTCGACTGTGTTTTACGGGCGTTGCCTAGAGCCCGTGCCCCCCGAGGACACACAGTTTGTGTCATGTGGATCCTGTGAGTCACAGGAACCCAACTTGGTCCTAATGAAGAAATGTTTGTGTGTGCTACAGTGAAATTTAGTAGTGGGCATCACGCACGGAGCTCTAACGTAAAGTTGCCGGTAATGAACCGGCTCCCCTGCAACAATTTGCACGCCCCGAGACTACCGATACGTGTTTAGACTCGACGCTAAACGAAAAGGTTAGCGTGAAAAAAGCGGACGGAATACGGAAAGCCCTTAAAAAAGGGGCTGACCGACAGTCTTTTCAGTGAGGCTGTCCTTTACACCGCTTTGGTCTAAGATGTAAACACCTGCAAAGACCACACGTATATAGGCCATAAGGGAAGCAGAACCATTGACCTACTGCTTCACAACCTTGTCGATGGCGAAGTTAAAACCTTAATGTCCTCAAGATTGCTGCAAAAACACTTGCCGATGTCACCGGTTACAATATTCTTGATATTTGGGCAGAACAGTCAGATAGAGTAGAGCGGGCCAGACAGTGTTTTTCTCAGTTCGTTTGCTGTCTCGCCCTCCGTGGGGTGCTCGAGCTCTTGCGCGACGTGAGGGTTAAGGCACCGCCGCAGCTTCCAGCCAAAATCAAGCTTGACTATTTTAACAGTAGAAGCTATGTTATGACCACAAGCGTGACACCACGCTAGGTGAGAAAAATCCGACTGTTCGAAAGAACAGAACGAAAGCCCTCTGCCTACGTTGTGCGACCTCACAGAGAGGCAAACCACCTGGTCAGCCCTTGAGATACATGAAGTAAGTCAGGTCCTACGCTCTTCTCTGAGAGGAAAGAGTGCGGGGCCAGATCAGGTGTACTACGTGCACTGTGTGCAGTCAGAGCCATCCTTGGCAAACCACCTTTGTGATTTCTTCAATGAGATCACAAAGAGGGGACAAATGCCAGAAGCCTGGCACATCGCCAGGCTTTCTTTGCTATTTAAGGGCAAGCGCGGCGATGACAGACGAGACCCAAACATATATCGCGATATAGCGTCCGAAAGGATGTTTTGAAAATCAGTTAAAAACGGATCGAGTATAGGGTCGGTCAGACTTTTCTGCCGGAACAATTCGGCTTCCGGAGGGTCGGGGAGCGCGTAATGCAATCTAAATGCTTCAGTCAGAGATAGGGCAAGCTGTGACAAAGCACAAAGGTCATTTGGACGCAGTATTCATAGACTGCGTCAAAGCCTTCGTTAAAGCACCTCGAGATAGCGTGGTGAAGTCATTTTAACACGCAGTGGTTGGTGGCTCTCTTCTGAGTGTAATTTCAAGCTGTTGGGTGCGGTGTTGGGGTGTTCAGTGAGTGCAGTTGGTTGGTTCCGCTCCTACCTAACCTCAAGAATGCAGGCGGTGAGGGTTGGGTCGGTCGAATCCTCCTGGAGATCCGTAGACATCGGTACCCCCCAGGGTTCTGTTCTCGGACCTTTATTGTTCTTAATTGTTCTTATTAATTTCATCCTATTTAATATCCAGAGGGAAAACTTAGGCAAGCCGATTGCTTTTGCTGATGATACGACGTTGCTTTTTGGCTCAATGCCTCCGAAATGTGTTCGGAGTTGCCTCATCTCTTATCTCAAGTGGAAGCAGTAATTTCGATCTTCAATAAACTTGGTCTTGTCGTTAAAGCCAGCAAGACGAACATTATTGCATTCCGAGCTCCTCATCTAAAAATGCACTTCGACAGGAAATTCTTTCTATCAGGGAGAGAATTGGTCTTCCCAGAGACAACAAAATGTCTCGGCCTATTGTTGCACGAATGCATGAGCTGGCGGGCGCATTTAGAATACATCAATCCCAAATGCTACGCCATTATATCAGCCCTCTTTCCGGTGGATGGCCTTCTCTTGGTCTACAAAACCTTGTTCCTGCCAGTTCTCCTTTATGGCATTCTTATCTGGGGGAGTGGGTTTGAAGTTGTTCTTCGTCGGGCTCGAATAATGCAAAACGATGCTCTAAGAGCCATACTTGGCAAGCGACGCAGAGACTCCGTCAGTGATCTCTATGTGGTCCACAACCTCCTGCCGGTCGACCTACTCTACTTGCTGAAGGTTGCCACTCTGGGCTTTAAAATCACTCGGAATATTATTCCCTGTGATGTTTATTTTCCCCTTAATCCCTTGCTTCGTAGGACTACGAGACGTGCCACAATATATGTAGGGCCGTTAGTCACAAAAGAGTCTAGTCAGCAAGCCCTTGTGTCTCGTTTGTCCGTTTCATGGACTAGTATACCACAGAATATTCGTCGTATCACTTCCCTGCATTGTTTTACACAGATGGTCCGGAAATGGCTACTCACCAACACATTTCGACATAGTTGAGGCACACATGCTATTTGTGTTGTGTTTATGATTTGTGATACTTCATGATTGACTTATTTTATAGCTGTTCATGACTGAGAGTTAACCATTTATATTCATTTATTTTATTATTATCTATATATTTTTAATGAGAACTAAAGCATTGTATTATGCAGTTCCTATAATAAACCACGTTCTGAATCTTGAATCAAGCTTCTTTGATAAAAAGACTTTACTAGTACAGGCAGGTAAGCAGAAAGTGTTTCAGGTAAGGCAAAATAAGAGAACTCCGCAAGAGGACCCATTGAGCTGCGTTTTCTTCACTCTTCTGCTTGCCGATTGTATCAGTTACATTCCACAGAAGTTCTAGAAGGCCATAGTTAAGATGTAGGCAGATCACATAGTGGTCGCTCATCACAATCTAGGTGCCATCATTCTCTGACAGAACTGTTTCTTGTTATAAGAGGGCTGGGAATGAACGCCATGAGGACCAGAGATGTAAAATTTAGAAGAGGAGGTCGATTAGTTGCCAAAGACGTTATACGTCGCGGCGGCCAATCCTTGGAATTCGTCAACTTGTTTCGGTATCTGGAACTTCGGCTCCACCATACTGGGATGACCTTTACTGCGCACATCGTTGAGATAGTGCGGGCAGCCTTAATCTCCCTTTATGAAGAGGTCAGCAATGTCCGGCGACTGTCCGTCCCGACGGCAGTGGCACTCTCCCACCTCAAGATTATTCTAAGGTTAATGTATTGTCCTGACGGAGTATGGCGACACATCACTCGAAGCAAGTTCTTTGCCTGTCAATGCTGGTAAGAAGCCGCTTTGTGTACCTAATACCTGTGCACCGTTTGTAAAGACAGTTTGATTGAGGTTGAGGATGCTGCGAACGGTACCATTACCGTTTTATCTCGGAGGGGGAAAATAAAGTTGATCACTTTTACGAAAGGTACACAGAGTGTGTCTGTCGACTGTGCTCTCAGGCGTGTACAAAGTATCATGCCTTTGCCTGCCTAGCCCTTGAGAGGAGATTACCGCGCTGCCTCTCTCGAATAACATGCCGAGAGCAATCGACAACTATATGCGTTTTTTTAGCCTAGCCAAGGTGCTGCCATGGGACATTTTAGTGGCTGAACGAAGTAAAATGTATCTAGATAAAGGTCTGAATCCGACCAGGGCCAGAAGTGCCACTATATCGGCACGAATAATGGGCGCAGGTAAGACTCGGTGTGACCACAGGGAGCTGGACAAAGAGCCTCAGGGTATGGTACGACCGCCGACATGGGGAGCTTTCCTATTGGACGACTCAGGTTCTGACCGGACACGGCCAGTTTCAGAGCTACATGTCAAGGATCAAGAAGGCCATCAGCGATATCTGCGTACTGTGCGACTCTGAAGAAACGGACAACGTAGAGCATACTGTTCTGCGGTGTGATGCTCTCAGGGAAGTACGGGGCGCAGCACCAACCGCTGTGAGAGGCCGACCCATCAAGGCGGTGGTCGCCCATATGATGACTTCGGCGGATGCATGGAGGGGGGCGACGAACTTGTTCGACGCCGTTTTGACACTTAAGGCAGCCAATGAAACGGCCAGGCGGGAGAGGTTTGAGCGGGTCTCTCGGGAAAGTGGTCGAGACGAGGAGCCGAAGGAGGGGGGAGGGGGTGGGGGGCAGCCAGGCCCTCATGGCCTCGACGCACCCTCACAGGACGGATTACAAAATGGCATCCCCCTATCCAACCGCAGGTAAACATGCAGGATGATAGTCAGGCATAGAGCTGATTGAAGGAGAACGACAGAGACGCCTCTCCCACGGCTTCGAAGTAATGCCAAAGTAATACCGAGCCTGGGGGGGTGGGGAGGAATCCGGGTTTAGTGGGTTTTGCGGGTCTAAAACTAGTCACGCAGGCTGCTAGTGGTGCATGTGCGTCATGCATTCCCGAGACCTCCCAGAAAAAAAATTTGCGAAGTTTACCAAATGTTGAACTCATGTGGGAAAACAGAGAAACTACTGAGCATGGTGTTTAATAAAAAAAAGCGCAATTTTAGTGTTTAATGTTGTTAAGAGGGAAAATGAAGCGTGAATGAGAGGAAATTGGTCTATCGGAGTCAGTACAAGTATCTTAGGGTGACATTGAACACAGGAAATGCTTTTTTTTAGAAAAAAACATCTGGGGTTTAATAAATATATAGTAATAGGGAATGTAAAAAGGCTATGTATGTACCAGGATTGACTTTTGTTAATGCCTCTCTGATCCACAGCGCGGACCGCTGGTACAGAAAGAAGCCGTACCATTTGCATTGGGTTGTCGTTTTAATTGCACCAGGGAGTTTATTGAGGAAAAAGGGAGATGTCTAAATTTGTACAAAGAGAAGTACAAAGTAAGCTCAGAGTTAGTATTATGAATAAGAATGTCACAAATAAAAAATAGTAGAATGTAGCGGAGTAGAATGGGTATACGACAATTCAAGAGCGAGTGGGCTAATGGCAGACCCCAGGGCTCAATACAGGGAGAGGGAAAGTACAAAATGGCAAAATCGTGAGTCACAGAATAAATCAATTGAATGTATTGTAAAATAACGTACAGTCTTGGAGGGAAGCAGGGGTATAGACGCGTCGAAGACCCTAGCTGTAGGACCAAATGTTAGAAAGGACCAGGTCGATATAACAAAGAAGAACTTGTCCCAATGGAAGGTAAATACTCAGTAAATATTAGAGGATACATTGATTATATGGATGCATAGGTAATATATATGCTGCCGCTCTAAGCGCTTCTGATGTGAAATGGTGACATGTTTGTTTAGGTATACATGTCAAGCGAATAATAAATCAATCAAGTATATGTGCATAAATGTCAATGTTATATTCATACTCTATATGAGTGAAATAAATGTGATGACAATGATTATTATTATTGTTCAAGAACACGTAAACAAACACAGAATTGACGATGTATCTTCCGCTGCTTTGCAGAACGCGCTGCCAACTTTTAACCATCCTTTTGATTCATAGAATGATTCACCTTTCGTGTTTAGCATCTCCGGCACTCCATCACGCACTTAACTGAAAGAAGAACGTATAAGTGTAAGGCGCTAGTTAAGACATTATGTATACTCTAAACAGACAGTAGTCTGATTACCTTAAACAGAGTGATGCGTGATAGTCATGCTGGTTCAATTTTAATTTTGCTAGTTTTCTATGAGCGTGCCTATTGTTCCTGCAAATAGTACGCTTTCTATTAGTGCAGACACTTAATGTTTTCTTTTTTGTTTGATTTACACTCTAATGCCGATTCGACGGAGTGGCCAATGAGATTTTGATACCACTAGCAGTGGTAGCTTTGGTTTCGGCGTGAAATGTACCCATTTCGAAGCAACTTTTCTAAAATTTGCAAATGTGAATTAACGTTGTTGGGCCTAAATAAATGAACAACATTGCATTTTAGATCTCGTACGGCCTATGCGGAAATATACGCATAGATGATGCATCAGATATTTTACCTGTAGTGTTGTACAAACTTACTCGAATGTGCACCCCTTTTCGACGGCTACAAAGCGCTTGTGGCTATGCTAAACATACTCATAATCTCCTTTTCTACTTGCACTCCTCCAAAACAAAATTGGACAATTTGGCAGCATTTTTTGGCTAAGTGTCATGGAGCACCTGCGGTATATTTCGTGCTGAAGTTACATAACAGTCTTTGTGCTTTCTGACGCCTCGCAGCCGTTATCTTATAAAGCTAGGTGTTTTGTTATGCTAAATGGCGAATATGTTACTTGGCTTTCAGATTCAAGCCAGAATGAACCAGATGACATAAAATGAGAACCCATGCTGTTAGAAACCCGCTTAATACACATTTCTTCACAAAACAGTGTTCCGCCAGAGGTTTTAGAACACCAGTTTTCCATAAGTAACGCTCTCTTGCTATTATTACTTTTTAGGATTTAGAGACATAGCATCTCAGTTCTTGTAGTTTGCCGCTCATTTTTGTTCAAAAAGACGTTTAAATCAATTTAGAAGCAATCATTCGTTTTTCCGTCAAAAAGCCGGCCAATGTATAACCATTTGTGCTTTCATAGAGAATGTTTGCAAGCCCTACGCCGTGGCTTACGGCTTATTTATGACAAAGTGCTTCGCAAGCTTCTGGCTAAGAACCACGTTTTTAAATTTAGGTCAGTTTGAATAGATATTGACAGCAGCACTACTTTCTTTATCATTTCATTTATTTCACTTATATTGAGCATACTGAACATTGACACTCATACTGTTATCAGCTATTCTCGGTACGTTATTCGGCAGAGGCAGTGCAGTGTTCTCTTCGCTAGGGTCAAGCAGGCAGACGCATGATACTTTGTACACGCCTGAGAGCACAGTCGACAGGCGCACTCCGTATACTCTTCGTAGAAGTTTGTATTCGAACAGACCAGGTGATAATAGCCAAAAACTATGTATCTGATTACAACCGTTGCGATTGTCACGAGCAAGGCCAGGTTGGAGGTGAGACGCACTGAAAATATCCAGGCCTCGAGCCCTTCGCCTGACGTGTTTAACTATCTTTTCGCATTCGTAAACTTTTGAACGGCACTGTACGCAGCGTCTTCAACCTCATTCGGATTTACAATACAATACAATACAAGTCTCTATTTATTAAAAAAGGGGTTTTAACAAGTCACATATTTTGTCGTCGTCCCGTGCGCGGCGGGCCAGGCGCCACGCAAAAGCATTGTTAACAACTTCGGCATTGGCTATTTCCAGTGCGTGAATAGTTACGCCGCTCCGTGAGTTGTTCGTCCTTACAGTGACAAACTTTGAAAGTCGATTTTCTTTTATGGTCTGTCTCAAAATACGAGTGTCAACCCGTCGTTGGTACTTCTCTACACTAGGGAGTATAATTTGGGCACGAGCAATTTTGCAGCGCCAGGACAGACGCTTTTCTTTCCCATAGAAGGGTGCCCAGACATGAGCGCAATACGTGAGTTTAGGTACTACTATTGTTTCGTACAGTTGTATATACATTTTAAGGTCCTGCAAGATAAACGTTCTAAGAAGAAGGTTGCACAGTCGAGTCGCTGCAGTCGCTGTTTCCACAATATGTTGCCGGAACTTAAGTTGGCGATCAAACGTCACTCCCAGGTCTTTGTACGCATTGACTTCATTTATAATGTTTCCGTCCAAGTAATACTTAGCATCATCAGGAATGGTCTTTAAAATTGCGCATTTTGGAACAGATATCTCCATTCGGTTAGCTTTGGACCAGCTGGATATGAGATTGACTGCTTTCTGCAGTTCCGTTCGATCCCGGTCACTGTGTACTTCGGTATAAACCTTGAGATCATCAGCATACATTTTGTAAGTGACATTGAGTGCGCTGAGAGCACGGCCTAGATCAGTGACAAAGATCGCGTACAATAATGGGCCTAAGCAAGAGCCCTGAGGGACTCTTGACGTACATCGCCCGCTGCTGGATAGGAAATTATCAACTCTCACCCTGAAAGTTCTGTCTGACAAGTATGCATTGAGCCACTTGATTATACGAGGGCCGATTCCAAGTGAAGCAATTTTTACCAGCAAAAGCGTATGGTCAACCCTGTCAAAGGCGCGCGAGAAGTCAAAGTACAGTACGTGGAGGGTGACTCTTCTATTACGCTCGAGGGCCCAGTCCTGTAATACTTCGAGGAGTTGAGTTCCGGTGGAGCGCCCTTTGGTAAAACCATGCTGATTGGGATCCAAGTGGCCGTTCGCATATAAGAATTCTGTGATGTTGTCGACGACGATTTTCTCCATGATTAAACATGGAATAACACATTGGGTCATAGGTCGATAATTTTCCGGCAGATACCTCTTGCCTTTTTTGTGGATGGCTGTGACGATAGATTCTTTAAATAGTTTAAAATTCTTTAAATAAAAGTCGGTGGAAGTCGGTCAGGAGTCACGCTTGACCTCCTCTTCAGTGTCTGCATCTTCTGAAGCACTACGTCAGCTGAGAAAGTGATATCGTTGAGATGTGCTGCTGATGTGGACGGAGGGAGGTTGACAGATTGCCCTGATGGGACGTAGACACTCTTAAAGTATTGCATAAGAGCGTGGGCTTTGTCCAAATTTTCAACAAGTGTTGAGTCTTCTACTTTACGAGGAGAAATACCGCTGTGTAGGTTGAGGCGCTTATTCGCGTAGCGAAAAAAGCTTTTAGCATCTCTAATATTTAGGCGTTTTTTCTCTAACCGTTTATTTCTGGTGGCCGCTCGGGTCAGTTGGGGAGTTAGGGTGCGCTGTTTGTCCGGCGTCATGTCATGTTCCAGGGCGGCAGATGCCCATCGAATAAACGCGTCAATTCGAGAGAATGGTGGTTGACAAAAGGGGGTAAATCCCTCAACCAAATACGTGATTAACTCTAGGAACTTCATGTACTGACTCTGAACTGAGTGGCATTCGAAGAAAAACAATGACCAGTTAGTTAATGCGAGGTTGGCAGCAATAGCATCGAAATCCATTTTTCCGTAATTAAGTCTCTCTTTCCTTTGGGGAAGTGATTGCCGAACCGCCAGTTTGAAAGTAAGTGCCATATGATCCGACTTGACAGGAGGCGCGCAAACTTTCAAGTCCGTAATTGAGTCGACGGCATCTGTTAATATGACATCTAGGATGTTTTGTTTTCTTGTAGGAATGGTAACCAGCTGGGTGAGACCATTTGCGATGCAAAACGTAGTCAGCAAATATTCCTTTGAGGTTTCAGAGTCAGGAATAGTGATTGGATGCCAATTTATTGCAGGCTGGTTCAAATCGCCAGTGATAATTACTGGATAGTCGACTTGCACTAATTCTTCCAAGTCGTTGCAGAGCTCTGCCATCCGACGTACTAGTTCGGTGAATTCGCCAGTCGGTGAAATTTATGTAGCCCACGTCTCAGTGACGGAGACAATATCAATTTCAGCTGAAGAGCAATATTGGCGAAGAGAGTCGCATGCAGCGTTCTTTACTAAACGCGCAGCGTTAAATGAGAGACAGCTAACCAATTTATATTTGTATTCGGGCGAATCGTTTTTAGAATCTGTCAAGTTATTTGAGTCCAGTGGTGGTGGTCCGAGTCACGGTACGGCAGGAAATGTGTCAACTACCGCAATGTGTCCTCTCCGGTCCCTAAAGTCCATAATGTTAGTACCAGTTGCCCACAACTCCTCATTGAACATCTTAGCGTAATCGATAGCCGACACATCAACAATGAAGCAGGAGTGTGTGGCATATTTAGGTTGTACCTTTTGCACCTTATACGCCCCGATACCATTCGCCTTCAGGTGAGCGTGCACACGTGCCGCGCTGATGTTTTTCTCCAAATTTGATATAAATATTTGGCGGCTTTGTAGTTGTAAGCGCGAAACGGGTAGCTGGGAATGTTGTTGTTTCTGCTGTGAGTCAGTCGCAGTACTTGGAGTTCGCCTAGTCGGCTTCTTGTTATTAACATTGCTGGACTGTTCAGCTGACTTGGAAGGGTCGCCAACCCGTAGAAAACGTCGCTGGCCACGTTTGCCCGCCTGAACCTTGTTCCATTCTGGCTGCTTAGTTTCGGGCATATTGTTGCGATGTTGTGCACTGTCGCTCCTCCCACTAAATAACACTCTTGAGGATGAGCGTTGGGGCCGAGACGTTAGGCGACGTGCAAGTGGCGTGGCGTCACGATGATGTGTAGTCCGACTTCTGTCCTGGTTAGGTTTACTTGCAGCTTCCTTGCGAGATGCAGACAGTTTCTCCACCTTGGCGGCGAGATATTGCACCTGCCGATCAAGCTTGATGTCGGACTTACGAAGTGCACGCATTTCTTTGAGAAGTGTGCGCAACATCTTGGCTGTGGCGTCTGTTGCTGCCTCTCCTTCTTCATCCTCTTCCATCTCGCTCTCTTCGTTCGATGAGTCAGCTATAGGCTTGCAGCCCTCACATTGAAACTCGGTGAATGCCGCAGTTGAGTTGACAACATCTTCAGTTGATAATTGAGTGCAGTGGACATGAGCACGAAGATTACAGTTTGTGCACTGGATGTAGTTCCTGGAACCGACTCGCTGGCCACAGTTTGGGCACTTCTTCGGCTCGTGCGACGGTTTCTTGGCAGTGGAGCCATTCGGAGAAGCGCCGTTCTGTTTTCTCTTCCGATCTAGCGCCATAACTCACTATTGCTTCAGTCAGCACTTCACAAGTAAGTGATAACTTATAAACGGGCTAGCAGGGAAATTAGAGGAAAAACGTGCAAAACAATTGCTCTATTACTGTGAGTAGCTAGTGGTTCTGGGGAGAAAGTTTATATACATGTCACGCTGACCGACACCGCATAGCTGATACCGTATTCGTGCAATTAAGTATTTTACTCCGTGAAACTGTTCACTTTTGCTGTTCCGATAGGTTCACTGAGTTACACAGGTCGGTGTAGCGCAGTTCACAGTCGCGTCGCTTTTGTTTAACTCTTGATCTAGATGGATTTTTACGGAGCGTATATTTTTGCGGCCGAACAATTTGGCGATCAGCTGTGCGAATGATTTTCTCAACAACCGGTGCACAGTCTGACATTAGGTAGATAAAGCAGCTTCTTGCCCGCATTGATAGGCAAAATATTCGCTTCATGTACATTGTGAAACACTTTTCAAGCAAACCAAAGTTTACCCAAGTAAGGTGTCCCCATACTCTGTCAAGACTATATATCAGCCTTGGGATAATCTTGTGGTGGAAAAGTGTCACTACCGTCGGGACGGACAGTCGCTGGATGTCGTCGATCTAAGTAGCATATCTTTCTAAAAATTGTGTAGTGAAATAGTAGAAGTGTTCGTAGTGATAGTGCTAACAATATTAGTACATAGATGGAACGCCAAACTTACGACTTTCGATGATGCTCGACGACGTGCACCTAAAAGATACAGACATATATGGGTATAAATACACTTATGCATATTAAGCAATATTGGTTGATCAGTGGTCATGTATATTTGTGAACTATATATATATAAACGATGTGGTTTTAAGTCAGTAAAAACTAAATCGTTGGACTTTTGCAACATTGTCGCCTAAATATGTATCTAAAAATACTTGTGCGTGCTTCTGCCTATGGCAAAAAATCTTCCTTCTAATAAATATTAGTGTCAAAATATTGACTATTCTTGTTTGTTAGTAGTTCGGGTAAATAGTTGTAAAGTTGAAACGTATAATTATTTTGTCGCTTTTCTGCGTCGGCGTGCCTCACAAACCACTCAACTAAGCTATGCTGTGGGTAGGATAGCCGCTTTTAAACAAGAGACAAATCGCGCCTTAGTCTAGGCTCTTATCGTCTAACTAAAATAAACAAATCCTTCCGTCAGGTAGCATTTTGCTGTAAAACATGGAAGAAGGTCGGCGGCTCAGGTGTAAATGGTACTTCTGCTCTCCTAAATTCGGCTCTTCGGATTAGGTCGCGTAATTCTGCGACGTGTTTCGTAAGCCAACCCGCATTTTTGAGGGCGCTTAGCCAGTGTAAGCGCGTGGCGTGCCATGATTTCGTTACATGCTCCGCAGAGAAAGGGCACACGGATCGGACTCGCCTCCTATCCTAAAAACGGCCAACGATGTCCCGCCAAGCGCACGTAGAGTGCTGCTAAAAACAGAGCACGTTCTCGTGCTGCCGCTAAGGTGTCCCGGATTTCGCTGACAGACATTCTGCTTTTATATTTGTTCAGCGTGCGCTGGTGGTGCATACGCCTTAGGAATTGCGCAGGACTTGCTCGAGTGCTCGAGCACAGAATTGTAGCAGCGGGAAACTACTCTCGTCTAGATTTACAATCAAGAAAGATGAAAGAATTCTACTAGAGCGGGATTTGCTTCGACGCAGCCGGCGCAATGCCATGGCTTGTCGGCGAAAGGCGCCGTACCTGCCCAAACCACCTCGGCTGCCTCAGCAAACGATCTTCTTCTCGCAAGTAGTCAAACTGATTTGGAGCGGAACTGACATAGTAGGCGGCGGAAAAATCAATTACTTATACAGAGAAGACATCGTGTTCTGCACGATTTGCCTGTATGTACTGCCTTACTTTAAGCAGCTATTCTGTTAGTTTCATCGACATTGGGGAAAATATATTCGAAACGTTGTGAAGCAGTGAGTGCGCAATTGTATAGCTAAATATCAGCAAACTGGTCACCGACCAAGACGACGCAAGTAAGTTCGCAATTATATAGTGAAATTTCGGTAGACAGGCTACCGACCATAGCGGCATTTTATAGTTCTGGACACGTATAGTAATATCACTACGCACTTCGGAGCAAGCTAAAGTTTATCACAATGAGATAGTATTACGATATCTTTCCCACACTGTAACTTGTCTTGGCACAACATTATGCCGAAACAACAACATGCAGTGGCAGCTTTCCTTTCAACATGCAGTGGCAGCTTTGAAATATCATGAACCGTTGATTTGTAAATAAAAGCAAACATTGCCTTGTAGCGATAAACGGCCTTGCAAGTAGTCGAACTGATTTAGAGCGAAACTGACATAGTAGATGGCGGAAAAGTCAATTACTTATAAAGAGAAGACACGGTGCACTTGCACAGTTTGCCTGTACTAACTTACTTTAAACTATTCTGTTAATTTCATCGTTACGCAGCGAGCTGCCAGGCGCATCGACCGTCTTTGCACATTCTCGCCTAGTGAAATGGTCGCTTAAGTGTTCAAATTGTATATAAAGACGACTGTATTGTAATTATGTACCATCTTGAAATGCAAATTTATTGCCAAATAAACAATATATCTATATATATAATAGTTTCACCGTTATTGGTGAGAAGATCCTCGAAACGTTGTGAGGTAGGGAGTACTCAATTGTGTAGCGAAATATCAGTAAACGGGCTACCGACCACAGCGGCCTTTTATAGATATGGACACGTATAGTAATGCAATATCCTTCCCAAGCTATGGTTTTTGGGCACAATCTTAAGCCAAAACAGTTGCTTTTCAATCTGCATTAGCAGCTTTGAAAAACCACGCACTGTCGAGTAAATTAAAGCATACAACACCTTGCAGCGGTAGCTGATATAAAACACGAAGGTCGCCCCAAATTATAGATCCAAATACCAGGGTATGAGAAGATGATGACATACTTCAGGATCTTGACATTGCATTTGATCAGTGAAAACCAGTCTCGATAAACAACCTCCACGGCGGCAAACCCTAGTTACTCTTCTTTTCCATTTATTTACCTAAAGGACATTGTGACCTAGATAAAAAGCCGAAAAAGCCATTTATTATGGCCTTGTTTATGCGTGGGTCGGTATGCTGTATCTGGTGCATCCCATGCCCTATGAATGCCCACGCACGAAAATCATGTTGACTGTGGCCTTCTTCTAGTAATCATTCTAAGTTGAGTGCTTGCACGCGTTATATGGTATGTAAGGGTATTACGAGTTGTCGGTGTAGTCAGATAGTCAGACCGTCTCATCTGTCACCCTACCTCTGCCTTAATGGGTTAAATCGCTTTTTAACGGAGTCAAACTTTATTAGTAGCCACAAAATGGCCTAATATATATATATATATATATATATATATATATATATATATATATATATATATATATATATATATATATATATATAATCTTATGGATCTCACCGTTTTAACTTTGCAAGGAACCTTGAGGATATATCGCTCGCACCGGGTCCATAAGAGCGGGGGCTACCATCAAGCAAGGACACGGACAACTGACTCTTAACTTCACGTGACACCTTTTTACCACCATTTTTATTAAGGCGAGCACTGCCGAGTGTGCAAACGTATTGTAAATGATTAATAAATCATCACAATATTTTCTATATATATATACATATATATTTCTATATATTCCGTCCAAGTCGACGCGCAGTTTTTCGATCGCTTTTTTCTGAGCCCGTAGCTAAATGAAAACAGATAGTAAGATGAAGTTATTTGCGTAACGGGAACATACACATGTAAATCACTTTTTCATTTCGGGGTATAAAACGCGTGCAAGCCTCGTGCCTAAATGTTCATGTATAGCTCGTCGAACCCTTTCCGAGTAGGGGCAGTGGGTGAGCCCATGTAAGCTTGTGGAGATTTGTTAGATTGTCGCTCAGTCACGCCCCGTACGTCCCTGCTTCGAAAGATGTTCTTATGCTCTTCAAATAACCACTCCTGTAGCAAAAGGCTGGCATGGGCGGTAGTGCCATTTTGCTGACGGACGTATTGCATTTTGCTAGTGTATGTAGTCTCTTACATACTGTATTCATGGGATCACGACAGTTTGTCTGCTGCAATGGTTTCGCCGTTCTGAAGAAATTACGACGACATGGCGTCTTCTTCACTGGGCACCACACTGAGAACGTGAACACGAGCGTGTTTCCCCCATCGGGGGCATCACTTGGATCGTGGGCAAGCCAGCAGTCGTTCTTACGATTGATTTGTTTCCATTAACGGTGAACATTTTCTTATCAGAGAAGACACGAGCACGGCCTTCAGCTTCATACCTGAAAGATAAGAAGAGCAAATGGCATTGAGCATGTATGTCAAAGAAATTTCCTGCAATTCCGACCCTTGGGCTGGGGAGAAATACGAGTTTGGTGGGTTCGTAAGTCCTATGCTAGTTGCTGACAGCTTTCAGCGAAACATGTGCGCTATGCACGACAAAACCTCCCATATCCCACCCGCCTCAGAGAGCATTTGGTTAATTTGTATTACATAGGAATTTTACTTGAGATTTTCTAGAACACGTCTTTACGTGGTCGTTGTGGTCGGTCATGTTAGATTAACGTGTAAGAAATCAAAGAGTGCGCCTACTTTGACCGATCACCCTTTATATATATATATATATATATTTTTTTTTATTTACTTTATTATACTTTCAAAAATGACTGCCTCATTGAAGCTCAAGTGTACGGCAGAAACGCGATTAGATTTTCGTTTTGATCAGCTAGTACAAGCAAGATTCTGTTGTTATAACGCCGGTGACATTTCCCGTTAGCCTCAAACAGTGATATGGGAAGCAAACTGACCCTGCGTTTGCCTACGTGCTTTTAGAGTGTCAATTATTGATGCCGGTCTCTCAGCCTCATCCCTAGAGAGAAGTTGCCTCTTAGAGTCGGGTTCGCTGCAAATCACCTAGTAGTTTGTCATGGTGGCGTGACAGGCGGTGATATTATGCTGGCCAGCAGCAAAACACCTATAGAACTAACTATGCTATGTTTAATGTTCTTCTGGGTAATGTTGGTAGCTACTCGCCGTCTCAATGACGGCGTCAGCCAGAAAGCGTTAGCACCTATTGAGTCTGTTGCGCTGTCCCCCTAGAGAGTTTCACGTGCCCTCACTAGTCCATTAGTCCCTATTTGTTTCCGTGACCGTTTACACCATAACGATATATACTGCGTGTCGCGAGCGGGTTGTCTTAACCACTAAAGGGGTCAAAGGGTCGGTTACAATCACATCCCACACTCGCATTTGGCCCCGTTTGAAATGGGTCAGGGTTATGCCAGGATTAAGTCTCTCCCCATTGTCCCTGACTGTCTCCCCATTGTCTCAAAATGCACGGGTAGTCTGGCGGCCGTAGTCGTCTCGCTCAAGCCTGAGTGGCGTGCGATTCTGCCTAATCTCTGGCGAGGGGAGACTCTATAGTGACCTAGGGAGTCACGGGATCGACACCGCATCTGCACCGGTAACGGAAGAATAGCTCTGCTCCCAACCTTAACCCGACCAATAATCGTGTACACTCGTCATCCAGAAGGGTACCCAGCTGAGGGCATGCACCTGACCACGTACGCTGAAGACAAGAGACCTCCGGGAGAGTTCCACAGAATGAGTCTGCTTCAGCGTAAACCAGAATTTCTCACGTCAGCCGTGTGGCCAGGGTTATTCCAGGCCCGTAATTGTTAAGGACAAATATATATATATATTATTTGGCGAGAGCTAGAGCAGTGGCACCTGGCTATGATCAAAAAACATTTTACAGACTCCGTGACGATTCGTCGTGATCTAGGCAGAAATGCTTACAAGCACTACCTTTATTCTACTCCGTATTACAATACTTCATAATTAAAAGCAAATTCAAATTGAGAAGACATTCTGCAATAAGAAAAGATAACGCGCGTCCAACGAAGGATCTCGCAAGTAAGCCAAGGTTCGTTTAAGAAGGCAATGCGGGACAGCTAGCTAGGTCGAAAGCACCGCTAAGACCGAGACCTAATTAACTTAATAAAAATGTGTAAATAAATAAATAAATATAAATATATATATATATATATATAAAGAGAGATTCATAAATTCGTTTGGATTTTTCACCCATTTTTGAAAACACATGTCGTTACAACGGAAAGCTTTTATTGAATGCTGTATTGTCCACTTTATTCAACTATCTTAGACCAACGTTCAGGTAAGCTCATGATTCTATTCCTCCAGAAAATAGCGTATTGGCTTATGATCTATATACGTTTTAACACCTTCTAACGAGTCGAATTCTTTGCCATTAGGGGAACATTGAAGGGACCGAAACGTCGTGGTGGTAAGTAACTCCTCGTCTCTTTGCCAATTCCGGCCGCTTCTGGTCAATTGCCCTTTTCAATTTGTCCAGTTGTTGACAGTATTTTATCGTAATGAACTTTGCATCCTCCTAAACTCTTAACATAACTTTTCTTGTATGGGGTTTGGGCTTGGCAGCTGCTTGGGCCTTGCTCCCTTTTTTAAGTTACGCCCATCTGCGGACAACGTTCTTATAGAGTATCCACTTCTCATCCCCAGTCACCATGGTGCGGAGAAAGAGGCGATTTAGGCGACTAGCACACGGTTCTTCAGTTGGGGATTGCTGACTGAGAGCGGTACCCATACATCCAACTTGTTGACAAATCCCTCGGCATTGAGATGCCTTTAAACGGATGTATATGGTACGTCGACAATGGCTACGATCTCGCGCAGCGAGAGGTGTGGGTTTCGTTTGACCACTATTTATAATTTGGCCGTGTCCACTTTCAAGGGCCGTCCGGGCCGATCTAGGTCGTTAACGTCGAAGTCGCCATTCCTAAACCGGACAAACCTGTCCTATCTGTTACTGCCTCTCCGCCACTAACTTTACGTATCTTAGTTACGACTTGAGTTGCATTCGCTACTTTTCGGAAATAAAATAGCATTCAATGACGAATGCACATTTAGGTCTGCCATATTTACTCGAGCGTTAGAGTTTGCGTGAGTTAGATATTCAAACGAATTTAATGATATAATGCAACGCAGGTCTGCTCCTACTGCCATAAAAACAAAAACCCTCTCTCTACAGTTTTTATCCTTCCCCGGGGCTGCGCAGTACAACACATACAACTTTTTGAACGAACTTATGGAATATATATATATATTTTTTTCTGTATTTCCCTGATGGCCGAGACCGCTCTAAGACTGGTAATGACTATAAGCTACGTGTTAACACGCGTCGTTAGGCAATAATTTGTGTATGGTTAATGTACAAATGGAAACTAGAAGCTACAAATCGGTACAGTCAGACTGCAGAGATCGTCGACGCCTCGCTTCGAGGAAGCTGAGATGTGACCCTCTTAACAGACGCTCAGAGAGGACAATTGTCAATCCCATTATCTTATAATTAAATAAATAGCCAGACTTTATTATACCTCTCTTTCTCGCTAAGAGGTTTTGGTCGCTCTCTGCGGACATGACGTGACGTCGCTGAAATAGCGTACGCCGTAACGGAATCAGGTAAAGAGCCGCGGCCGCTCTGAAGTGGTCCGGTACGGCTAAACGTAGGTGGTTCATTACTGGCGGGTATTCTCTAATTGGAGGCATACATTGGAACAACTATATATATATATATATATATATATATATATATATATAAATATATATATATATATATATATATATATATAATGTGTTGAAAATGTGTTGAAGAGGGCCGAGGTGATCTGACTTCACTTCATCATATTATGATCGTATTTTTAAAATCGCGTTTCTCTCATACACTTAGGCTACCACGAGTTACTAATCTATGTAACAAAAAACATGTTGTTGCAAAACGCGCCACTTTCTAAGCAATCTTATAATTAGTCATTTTTCTGTAGAATTATCTATACAAGCTGCAGCATTCGTTGAGCATTCGTCGATCCTATCCAAGCGACCAAGTTAGCTTAAAAATAAAAGAACATTAGTCTATAGTGCCAGAAAGAAGAATATGAATAATAATGACTATAAGTGGTTTCTAGGTGGCCCGAAGGAAATGCTGCTTTAGAGTAAAAGTACAAAAAGTTAAAAACTAATTGCGAAAAGGTTTCATGTGCTATGGACCCTAGATATGTGCTCTATGACTTGTGACGGTCAATTGAAGCACACATAAATCATACATTTAGGGCAAATCAAAATCTAAAGCAAAACTAAATAATGCTTTATTTGTGCTTTAGTTAGCAGTCATATTTGTGAGGATAAATCGGTGTGTTTTATCGCGCTAATAACATGTACTCTATTGTACAAGCTATGTAACACAAATAAAGAATAATTAATTATGGCTTTTATTAATTATCCCTTCAACACGTACCTGCAAATCTTGAGAAATATTGCTTGGAAAAGATTTGTGTTGCGTATATTCAACCAGCAACTTCGAGTGTCAGAGTGGCTGCTCACCTCCTCTACCCTATCCATTTGACATAACAGCACGCATGCCTATATATTCAGGTGCACAGAGCAGTACACATGTCTATATATTCAGGTGTACAAAAATAAGTACAAATATATACGGACCGCTTTAAGAGTCAAATAAACCCCGAATGGCTAACAAGAAGGGAAGCCAAAAGAAGGGAATCTTAGAAACAAAAGAAGGCAACAGATGCAGGAAAGCGATTAGTAAAAGAAGAACAAAACAACTCTGCAGGAACACTTCAGCAGTAAATTTCACTTTGCAGAAAAACCACGGATGTAATACCATAAACTAAAACTGGTGTGTTTTCTTCGCACGTACGAAGAAGACCTTAGCTACTAAGAATACTCCGGAACAGTTTCTATCAAGCCTCACAAGACAAACTGTACTATACATCTCTCCAGATTGGGAAAAAAATGTAGAAAAAACTGGAGGACAGGCGGAACTCGTGGTAGATGGAAGGGGAAGCAAAGACGAAACAACTAGGCGTCAAAGTTTCACCGGGATCAAAATAAAAGAGGAGAGGCTTTGTGGTAGACATGATTAGAAACATTGTCCCCTATATCAACCTAAATGACACCAGAGTAAACATTGAACGGCTTACGAAAAATAAAGAAGGCGAAAATATAGCGCAATTCTGTCATAAGTGTTTTGAGAGAGGAGGCTGCTAGAGAGGACACTTCAATCGATTCTTCTTCAAAGGAAAACGTATCTCCTGCACTGACACGCTCAAGCATCTTGGTAGCACCGATATGGGGTCGACCAGACAGAACACAATGTAAAGTTTACAGGGGTCCAACACTAAAGTAGTGGCGATATGCAATTGACAGTGTCAGAAACTGTAACAGGGAGTATTTATGTTGTTTTCTTAAGGCCCTCTCGGCCAAGGGGTGCGCAGGCCTTTCGGAATGTGCCAGCACTGCGCAGGTCTATAATAGGAGACTTGCTTAAAGGAGCGACGCAAGAATATAATGAGCAAGCGCTAAGACAGATCGTAGACAGTGGTGCCCCGTTTATGGTTGAGAAGTGGCCATGGCTCGCTTGAATCGTAGTGACGCCGCGAAGCTAACTAATATAGGAGCAGTCCAAATAGGCTAGTGTCAGAGTGGGTTATTGTGCTTACATGTCAGCGATGCCAAAGAGCTGGGCACAGCGCACGAACCTGCACATTGAAGTTAGAGCCAGCCAAACGCTGCCACAAATTCGTGTGAACTGGGCTACATCTAAAATCGATGTATGAAGATCCCCTCAAGCTACAACTGCGGAGTTGCCGGACACTCTGCCAACTCCTCTGCCTGTTTAAGTTACCGGCGCAGAATGACAGAGACCAGGCGCTCGCCGGGCGGCCTGGGTCCCCGCCAAGTCCCTGCGCGTCAGGCCAAGCGCGCAGCCCACCTAGACTCGACACACCAACAGGAATCCCCGACGGAGAACGCCCTAGATGGGCCAGATCACACACTTGATACGCCTGCTGCGGACAACGAGGGTTTTAAACTATTCTCGCAAAACAGGGTTATACGGTTATTATACGGTATTTTACTCATGATATTGTAACCCAACGGATCGCTCGAGGATCTTGAAAATATGCTACAGGAGTGGTCAGCTAGGAGCTGCTTGGTGCCACTGTCAGTTTTTCTGAAAGCTTGAATACTGCTTCAACTACGTGGGAGCCTAGCAAAACTAGCAGAAAAGGCGCAGCGTTGCTAGAGTGCCTAGCGGCGGGAGACAGGACTGTCTTAACAGGGGTGCGTAAACTAGTCTTTACCGCGGTGGAATGGAGTCACCCTAAGACATGACACTCTGCAAACGAGGAGATGATTTTAAAGTCTTAAACTGGGCCGTGCTACTTAAGAAAGACAATCTTAGCGACCAATACTCTTCGGAATAGAACACCGAGAAAACAAACGTCTTAGCACCCCCCTGACTTCAAACAGAACTTTGAGTTGGAAGCCACAGGATAGCAAAATGCCAGGTTGACAAACTTTCTGAACTTAAGATGGAGTTCCAAGAGCGCCCGGGGCTTGCAATAATAACGCAAGTAGTTCGGGCCATACGGAGGCCACGAAATTGTTATTAGCCACAAGGCGGCCTCACCAAAGCACTCGTTGCGTTAGCCCCTATATATTACTTCCACGTAAGAAAAAAAGCCGCTAGGGCAAACAAATGCTTTTCGCAATGCTTCATAGACGAGGGCAAAGCGCAGTATCAGGGACGAGGCTTATGCTTTGCTTTTATACTATAAATTTAAGTGCCTCAGGGTTTTCTTGTGCAAAGCTTTAACTGGGTGCAAGAAACGCTGCTGAAGGGAGCTTTTTCAGAGCTCGAGGAAAACGAATGGGAATAGCCATATAAGTACTCTTTAAGGAGTTCCCGGACGTAGGTCTAATGTAGCCACATAATAGAGAGCTAGAAAGTACACAGTAGAGTCTCGCGTGCCATACTTTGCACGGCCCCCTCTCGCCAACACAACATGGATTTTGAAAGGGCTGCTTATAAAGAAGTCCCGCCCTATCAGTGTCACACAATCTCGACATACGTAAGCGGGAGCCGTATAATTAACAAGGGCTCCGAGTTTGACATGACGGCCGGGGTTTCCCAGAGCTCAATTCTAGAAATTCTTGTATGGAAGCTGGCATACGGCGATGTCTTGCGTTTCGACGATCTCCTGGGCGGCACCGAACTGCTGGCAAAGGCAGACGACATCTGAGTGGGCGCCCAGGCTTCCTGGCCCTAGCAACTGAAACTGAGGGCCAACGACGTTATGGCAAACGTCGCTTGCTGGGTGAAGGGGACTGGGGTAACGCTGGCGCCGAATAAAAGTGACGACATCCTCCTAATTGGGCTAAGAATGTGCTCTCTCTTATAATTATTTCTAGATGGACATCAAGCTTGTCAATAGCACCTGTCATTTTAGAATGCACCTGCACAGAGAACTACGGGGCACCCCCACCATTGTTGTATTTGTTGCTCTGGTATGGCCACCAAAAGCACTGGCCACCGCCAGATGGGCGACGCTGCGCAAAGCCCAACGAGCGGCTGCCCTGAGGATCACAATAGCCTATCGAACAGTTAGCGCAGCGGGTGTCTTTGTTCTGGCCTGGAACTTGAAATAACTGAGCAACGTAGTTTTGAGGAGCAAGAAAAAGTGGAGAAGGAATATGGGTAAGGTAAGGACTCTATTTCCGAATGTTAGGGCCTGGGTCGTGTAAAACGGCCAGTTGACGTTCTACATACCTCAGGTGCTCACTGAACACGACGAATTTCAGTCCTACTTGTTTACAATTGAGAAAGCCACATCCGCATTCTGCAACTACTATCGAAACGAAACCAAAAACATGTCTGAATATACAATTCTATGGTGGCCGTATTTACATGACGAGGTCCTGCGGGGCATGCCAGAATTGTTCGAAGCTTTGCGAATGTTGTTAGCCATCGGATGCGAGGATGGGGACATGACTGGTTATTAGTGGGTGTGAGCCCCACACTAGAACGTATTGTTTATTAAACAATGTTTAGTTTATGCACATAAGCGCTACAGCTCCTCTACACCACCTTCAACAGCGATATTGCTTTTGTACAATGTTGGAGATGACACAGATTACACAATTTTCCCCATAGCTTCAATTCACACTCAGTCAATATTTCATGCAACCCATCTCGTATACACATATTCATATTAAATCCATGTATTGCAAACCCGATAACAAAGTACCTGCTTTTATACTATGGACCCTTGCCCTAGTTTTGCGATCGTCGCTCTAAAAACGCCAATTAACACGCAATTCTATATTCCTTTCAGCAATATAATTCGCAAAGGCCTCCATTCTCGGTAAAGCATAAGTTGTTCTGAGATCCTTCGCAAATAGTGGTGTCAAAGCCAACAGATAGACAAGCCGGTTGCGACAAATGTGGTGGACTACTAGCACTCTTTTAGAAAGCTGGCTTTATTTCTGTCCAGTACTTCCAGATTCGCTTGCGATAGGTGGGCTATATGACCTGTATTCCGTAAGCAGCGGTCGTTGCAATCTTTAAATTAAAAAGGTTGAGAGCGACATCCCGCGACAACAGATGAGTCTCTGGGATGCCACGAAGCGATAGAATGCTCCTGCGAGCTGTTTCCTCAATATGCTTAGTAAAATGTAATCCTTAAAAGTTAATCCTTAAAAATCCTTGAATGTATAGAAAAGAAAGTATAAAGTTGAAAAGGCTACTACAACATCTATAGATGCTGAGCTCAAGCGTAATTCTTTTTTCGGCGAGCCTACTTCCGCGGCGAAACTGCAGATCGCTTACTCACTCAATCGATGAATACAGACCCCTCCTGCAGCATAGCTTGTAATAACTTTAGCATTACCGCTGGAACACCACACAGCGCTGATTTCTTTAGGATTGTTGTTCGTGACGCTGTATCGACAACCGTCGTACACCCTTACAGCAAAGAAAATGTTACGTCTAATAATAATAAATAATAACCTAATTATTGTTCTGCTGCTCTGGCAGGCACTCGGTAACTCGCCTATTATTGTTCTGCTGCTCTGGCAAGCACTCGGTACTTCCCAAAAAATATTTTTGTCGACGCGCTACCAACGCAGACAGTACTTTGCAAATAACGCCCTTCGATGATATGCCACGGTACGACGAAGGTGTCAAGGGATCTCCTTATCTCTTCGGTATTACACTTAGTATCACACTTCTAAGGCTGACTTTCCATTCTTCATTAAAACGTCGACAATCTCTGATATACCGATATGGCAAACCAGCTCCTGTCAAGCTTCGGTTTTCTTTCGTTCCTAAACGGAGACATGCATCGGGGTAAAACTAGGGACCGTTGATAAGCTCGCATACATCTGTCGAAGATAACTATCCAGCCTGCCAAGTGATACTGGACATGCTGTTGGGCGCGTGTCGGAGCGCAGCCATTTAAGTGGATGAAGCTGGGAATCTCTGAGAAGCTAGTTTTGTGTTCTTGTCTCCTTCAGTTTAGATCTTTGCACTGCCTTTTCATAAAGCCGACTGACATTTGTATACAGGAAGGTCATTTTCAGGCGACCTTGTGCCAGTGTTTTAATGTGTCAAAGTTCAGAATTCTTGAGTATACCAGCTGGTTTTTCGAGGTTAACTCAGCTGGGGACGCACGCTGTGCAGTATAACATTTTGAAGTTGTGTTGCATATACTTCAACATTCAAGGAATTAGGGACAGACCAGCACTTGCAGGCAAGTTTCTTGCAGTGGTGCCCGTGTGCGTATCGCTTTTTCCAACACCAAACCAATTTCCAATCTATTGAACTCCAATTAATTTAAAGAAATTCTAATTAATCATCTGAACAAAAAATTATTTAAAACATACGCGAAAGTCACCGCGTCAAGTTTGACTGAATACGTGCATTGAGTTAGACACACAATCAAACTGCGCTGAAAAAGGATTTTCCAAGAGTTTAATATGCCGCACTTAAATTGCGGTATAATATTTAATACAAATGATTGATTAATTTTTATTGATTTGCTTAATAAGTGCCATTGCTCTTTTACTGCTTTTTGGGACTACCGTTACCGAAAAAGGCAGAGAAGAAGCCAGAGGTTATCTTGGCCAGGAAGAAAGACGTCACCAGGGTGGACCAGAAAACCGCCTCAACAGTTACGCCGCCCCCTCCCACCCGACTTAAGTCGACTATGCAAGTCGCTCGAGGAAGCGATAAAAGTTGAAGGCGGCAACCGAGACCAAGAAAACACCCAGAACAACTCGGCACGACGACTCGACCAGTCCAACCGCCGCAACTACCGGTCAAACCGTTCCAGAGGCCGACAGTTCAATTAAGGGTGTGCCAGTGGAACTGTGAGGGCATACGGACAGTGCTTCCGGTCGTTCCAAACAGCGACCTCGAAGGTTACGATATTGTCCTTTTAACGGAGACGTTCACTACTGAGCGCTTCGATGTTAACGGATACTACTTATATCACTGCCCAGCTTTACGGCCCTCGCGCGGTCGGCCAATTGGTGGAGTCTCTCTGCTGGTTGGCCCCCGACTCAAACAAGCAAGAATCCTATTGGCCGAAGACAACACCATCGTCCTCAGCACCTCCCATTTAACTTTTATTGGGATGTACAGTAGTGGCAGCCGGGACTTTGTTGAAGATATCTTAGAAAAGATTGGTCGCGCCGTTGCGACTATTCCAACTGGTGTACCAGCTCTTTTGGCCGGAGACTTGAACTGTAGGCTTGACACTGCTGCGTCGTCCCGGACAATCGGCGTTCGCCAAGCGCTAGAGAAGTATGGATTCTGGATATGTACTACTCCGTCGCCGCCGTTTTACTACTCTGACGGAGGTGGATCTGGCGATAATCCGCAGAGGGGTGGGTCCTCTACAATCGATATATTCGCTTACTCAGGTCCTGAGGAGACATCGAATATGGCGGACAAGTGATTGGCCTTGTAATTACCGGATTTAAAAAGCATGTACCAGTTTCTTTAACAGTTAAGGTTAAAGATGGAGGTGGGAGCGCTAGTACGCCGAGACGCCAGGGGCTCGGAAAATGCATCGACGTAAACAAATTATGCATGAAACTTGCGCCTGGCATCCCAATCAACTACTAGAAGTGCCGCCAAGTCTGCTCTCCGACATGCTGACAGCAGCGGTGCGCTCCTCTACATATAGGCGTACTCTGAGGGGAAGTCGGTCACCTGAGTGGTTCGACTCATATTGCTACCGTGTGAGAGCTTATGTTTATTCAGGCTCTCATTCTGTCCCGAGAACACCCAGAGATGAGAGACTTTTATTGTAGACATCGTCGCTGGTGCCGACAGCTAATAGAATTCAAGAAAAATCTTGTTCGCCAAGGAAAGTGAAAATAGTATGATTCGAAGAGCCAGGTTTGAGCCTCACTGCGCCCTTAAAAGGAACTTTACGTTCTCTAGTTGTCCAGTTGCCTCCGACCGTCTGCGCCAACACTTCATCGACGCATTCACAACAACAGATAGCACACCAGGGATCATCCCGTTATCGTGTGAATTATCGGACGAATACGATAGTCTACTATCCCAGCAGATAGATGCTCCGTTCTCTCTTATGGAAGTTCAAAGTGCGATCGAAAAGTTGAAGAATAACAAGGCTTTCGGACCCGACCTCGTCCGGAATGAACATATAAGGGCGGCGGTCCTCCTAACGCCGCTTTGGACGGCACTCTTTGACAAGTGCTTGGAAACAGGTGAAATTCCAGCAACCTGGTCGGAATGCTGCTAAAGGTCATCCCCAAAGGCAAAGGTGACCCGCTTTGTCCATCCTCTTGGCGAGGCATTGCAAATAAAAGCTGCATCTACAAAATATTGTCATGCCTCCTGGCACGCCGGCTTAGCTTCTATCTCGAAGCAAGGGGAATCATCCCTCCGGAACAGCATGGATTTCGCGCGAGACATTCGACAATGACCGCATCCCAGGAGCTTTTAGACGAGGTGAAGCGCTCGGTCACCGTCAAGCACCAA